>CAUYRH010146279.1:0-66211 GCA_963574655.1 Perodicticus potto | reverse complement strand
TTGTTTTTTTTTTTTTTTTTTTTTTTTTTTTTTTTTTAACCAAGTCCATTTGATGCCAAAGGCCCATATCTATCATACATCGTGCCAGTCTGGGTCCCCTTTGTTTCAGGATTTTCAAGACTCTAACATCATTCTCAAAATTTATGTTCTTTGTTTTTCTTCTTCAAGACACAAGTGACAATTTCTTCTCTGATTAATTATTGCAAATCTTTAAATAGGTCATAGTGTGTTCATATGCTTTCTGTTTAGGAATAATGTACACTTTAAAGACAAAAACCTTCATAGAAAATGAAAATACTGAGTAGCTCATAATGAGAATTTCAAAACAATAAAGCAGATATTTGGGGTCAACTGGCTCTGTAAGAAATTCCGAATTTGCATACGCACAGTTCTGAGATTCAAGTTCCACTATCAGATATTATTGTAGCTGTAATAAATAAAACACTAGAAAAGTGTGTTTGAGTTCTTTGCAATCTCTTCAGAAATTGCTTGTTACTTGGACAGTATTTATAGAATTGAATAAGAGAAACATACTTGCTAAATGCCCACAGGCTTAAAATACAGAGATTTGGGTTTTGGATAGATAAAGCTTATAATTTATTTTTTCAATCATTCAGCTACCAGAAAAAACAAACAAACAAAAAACCAGTTTGCAACCGTGATCCTCACATTTGAAGTAAAGATTGAGGACATCATCTCCGAAACGTAAACCTATCCAGAGGCGACAAATGGTAATCTCGGCTGGATTTACTGAGACTGGATTGCTCAATGCACATCGCTACATTGTAGTCTCTGGTTGGATCATGTACAGCAGCAAGTTAACTGGGGCACTTGCTTTCATTGACATTTGGAAGCTAAAATTGTAAGAAAATCTACCTTGGCAGAGGAGGGGAATGAGAGGCAGAAGAGAGGGCAAGAAGGAAACAAGGCACCTGTCAAACTCTCCACAGGAATTTACATGCATTTCATTTAATTGTCAACAGTTACCTCGCCAGTTACATATAAAGAAAGGAGACTCAGTTTGACTAACCTGCCCAAAGTTGGTCAGTTTCAAAGTGTCAGAGCCTAGTTTAAATTCAAGTTATCAGACTTTCTAATTTATCTGGAATGATAAATTAATTCATTACAGTTTACGTTATAGTTTGATGATACAGGACATTAGACATATGCCACTGTTATGAACTAGAAGTGACAATTAAGAAAAATATGAACTAAATAGTGATTCAAAAGTTATCATCTCAGTGACCCATTTGGTGCTCTTCATATTTAACAATTAAACCATTCCACTTGCATTAAAATTCAAAAAAGGCAAATTACATAGTATACCTAGTCATTTTTCCTTTTTCAATTCAGTATTACAGTCAGCCCTCTGTATCCATGGTTCTGCATCCATGGAGTCAACCAACTTTTGGATCCAAAATACTCAGGAAAAAAAAACCAATAAAAAATAATGATATAATAACAAAAAAATGCAAATGTAAAAATACACCATACAAACTATTTATTTTAATTAGATATTATAAATAATCTGTTTAAAGTATCTGAGAGGATGTGTCCAGATTAGATGTAAATTCTATTTCATTTTATAAAAGAAACTTGACCGTCTGTGGATTCTGATGTCCACTGAGGATCCTGGGATCCATCATCCTGAGGGTACGGAGGGACAACTCTCTATAGAAGTTCAAAAACTTCATTGGAGGAGGCATCCTTAAGTACAAGTCTTACCTTTTTCCACACAACTGCACCAATTCTGTTCATTCCTCATGGGTTCATCTTTCTGAAAATCATACTTTATCAAATCAAATTGGAAAAAAAACTGAAAAAAAAACCCCAAAATTAAGCATTTAACTTTTTGTAATGACATCTGCTGGTAGTAGATTTTATGCTCAGTTGAGATAAAGAATTAAACTATGGATTTGCCAAAACAAGTAACTGATGTTGATGGACAATTAAACAAATATTTAAAAATCAAAACAAAGTGAACAGCATTCATTTACTGGCGTTTACTTTCATTTCCATCGTGTTGCACTTTACATTAGCAAAACACTACTGATTTCAATCCCGAGCGCCCGAGGTGAAGACAGGAACAATCCAGGTTATTCGGTTACTTGCTCTACTAACTACAGGTAGGAGGACCATTTTTGCAGTCACCCTTGAAACAGAAAAGTTTTAATAGAACTAAATGTAATCTTTGCGGATGTAAAGGACTTGTTCATTTTCTCCTTAGTCCCTAGAAAAGTGACCAAATGCTTAAGAAGTACAGTTACTCATAGCTTCTTCGGCCTTTTCCCCTGGGGCTTTCGCCCTAAACTAACATTCAACACGTCCCTACACTATTGTGGTGTAAGATGACAAATTTGTCAGAACATCCTCATTGCATTGGCTAGTTGGGTGTCTTTCCCCCACCCCAAATAGCTCCAACCACTCTGTAGAATCCACGTTACCACGTCACACAGATTCACACAGCCACTAAATTTTGACTGCGGGAGAAAATTGCAGGTTATGCTTAGTTCATTTTTTCTATGAGAAAACAGATTTTACTGACCAAAGAGTTCAACTAGAAAATAGTAAACTGACATGAAGGTAATAAAATGAAGTGAAAGAAACAAGAAAGCACAAATGGGAGAGGGGAAAGAGAGAGAGAGTGAGAGAAAAATGAACAAATGCAGGTCAAGTAAGTGGGAAAGGATGGAAATTAGTGAGATAAATATAATAGTATTATCATTATCAAAGGTTAAACATAAACACTTAAGGTTTTTCATGTTAGTAAAATAGGCATGAAACTAAAAACACAATTCATTATTAGAATTAGAATGTAAACGAGAGCAGCTAATATCTAGTGAACACTTACTGTACATGCCAGACACTGTGCTAAGAGGTTAAAAGCTATATTTAATTTAATCACAAAACAACTCTGGGAGGTAGAGATGAATATTTTCCTATTTTAATATTAGTACCAATGAAGGAGGCAGCAAAGAAAATGTATTGTTATTCTATTTTTTTTTTTTTTTGCAGTTTTTGCTGGGGCCAGGTTTGAACCTGCCACCTCCAGTATATTGGGCCGGCATCCTACTCCTTGAGCCACAGGCGCCGCCCTGTATTGTTATTCTAGATCTAAAACACTTTATTAAAATGCAAGCTAACGTTGTGTTGGTCTGTCTTTGTGTATAATTGGGATAACAGAGTATTGGCTACTTGCCTCCTGGCTAGCAGATTGCAGAAGTTCAGGAACGGCCCCTATTATCTTGGCCAAATAAGAACAGATCCCTGTTCATTACCCATTCTGTTCTCTCCTGTTTCAACACGCTTTATTTTATAGAACATTTGCTCAGCAACTTCCGATATCAGCTTTCCTGTTTCCTCATGTGCATGGGGGAGATTCATTCCACACTAAATTACTTTTCAGTATGTATGTCTATTATCAGATATAGGGTGCTTGATGGTTAAAAATTGAACATTTTTATAATTAAAATGAAAATAATGAACCCCAGCATCTTCTAGAAGTAGTCTGGATCAGAGTATACTCAACTGGAAGTATCTGTATTATTCTTTCTGCTTTCATGGGTTCCCTACGAGATTACAGAAATGGCTGCATTACAGTAACACAAATAAAAAAAAATAGATTTCATACCTTAAAAATCCCTAAATGTTCACATGGATGTATGTGTGCACCTACCCAATGCACAACTACAGGGGGTTGCATCAGGTAAACAGCTGCCCTAGAGTTGTGCAATCCCCACCTGTGGCTGAACACATTGGCCTTGGGAGTTTCTGTACGTAAAAACCCTTATGCCCCTATGCACAAATCTTTTAAATTTATGACTTGGAAAAGAATCACAAAATTCATTTACTCGATTAATACATAAGATGTGGTACCCAGAGGAAATTAACTTGTCAAAGTCACAAAACAAAGTCATAAAATTCTAACAGAGATAGAACTGAAATATGGGTCCCTTTGTAGTAAAGAATTCAACCTCGCCATGAGCAGGTCTTCTGGGAAGTAACCAATAAGCCTTTAGACTGTTATTTGGTATAGAAGCATTACTCCTTTATCTTGGGGCCTTGGACAAAGCAGATAATAACAACATAATTTAGAAAGTGTTTCTGAGCCTTGGCAACAATGTTTTGCAGAGTCAGGGCTTTGGATCTCCCCACTTGACTTCCTGAAGGGCAGGAATGGAGGTCAGCCACGTGGGCAATCAAGCAGATTTACATGTGCAAGTCCCAAAATAGATTATGAACACCAAGGCTCAGGTGAGCTTCCCTGGTTGGCAAATACTCCATGTATTTTTGTCACACATCAGTTCTAGGAGAGTAGAAGTTCTAGTTCTGACTCCCCAAGAAAGGATAACCAGAAGCTTTGCCCTTAATTCGCTCCTGAATTCTGCCTGTGTGTGTCACCCCGGGGCTGATTTTAATCTGTGTTTTTTAGCTACGAAAAGTTATAATCATAAATGTCACAGTTGCCAGTGAGTCTTGTGAGCTCACCACAGACTAGAAAACCAAATACTTGAATTTTGTTGCTTTCAGGCATTCTTTGATACAGGGAAGTTTATTATACAGAAATATTAATGCATAAAACTAAAGAAACTAGAGATGCAAGTGATAAAATGCACCGAAGTTTGCGCGATGGAATTCTTAAAGCTCTTTTCAAGAGTAAATTTAAAAGCAGCTTGAGCTCAGTGCTCTGGAAACATGGAACAGCAATCTCACAGGACAGTGCCAGTCGTAGGGCACAGGCCAGGCCACTGAGAAAGCACCCCTGAGATTAACACCCAAAGACGAGCCTCATACATGTCTGCCTGTGACTGGCACCACTCGGTCAACTTCTGTTCTTGCACTGTCATGTCAAGTGTGGGAATCAAAAGTGGGTTGGGAAGTTTTCTCTCTTTTTCTATTCTCTTGAAAGAGTTTGTAAGATTGGAATTTGCATTTTGAATATTCAGGATGCTTATCAGGGAAGCCGTCTAGAACTATGGGAAGATTTTTGGACATAAGTTTATTTCATTTAGTGGGATAATTCTTGAGTTAGTACTGGTAAGTTGTATTTTTCTAGAAATTTGTCCTATTCTAACAATTTCAACTTTATTGCTGTGAACTCATTTGAGTAAACAAAAACAACTTATTAAACTAAATAAAATTCAAATAAAACCTTCTTTCATTGTCTTAATGTCTAGAGCAATGTCCCCATTCCTGCTATTATTTGTTCTATCAATCAGAATCCATTTCTTTACTTTTAACAATATTATATTTATATTGCTTTTGACATTTCTCACTAAATGTTTCTTTTCTCTTTCATTAATGTCTGCTCTTTATTCCTTTTATTTTCAGTTTATTTTAGTTTTAAAGAAATTTAAGTTACAGATATGGATATGTAAGTCCATCTAACAAATTTTAACCTGCTCTTAGCTGATTCCTCAAGTTTTAAGATGTGACATTTTCATTATGGGTCAGCTCATACTATGTTCTAATTTAGTATTATTTTTTCTTCAACACATGGCAATTTTCAAATGCTTTATTTGCAAATACATAGGAGATTATCCAGTTTTCTTTTAAAAAATATATTTCTGTTATCAATTAAATTGATGTCAAAGAACATAATTTATGTACAGGGTGGCCATAAAGTTCATGGGCAATTTAAAATAGTAACTATTGCCCATGAACTTTGTGGCTACCCTGTATAGTCAATCCTTTGAAATTTGTTGAAATTCCCTAAGTGGCCCAGTAATTTTTCTACAATGTTTCGTAAGTGTTTGACAGAATGGATATTCTGAAGTTGTTAGATGCAGGGTTATATGCTGATTAGTAATGTATTATTCCAATAGTCTGCGTTATTGAAGATTTATTTACTATTGAGGTTATATCAATTTTCCTTTATAAATGTTGTGACTTCTTCATGTTCACCTTTATTCTTTAAAACATACTCTTGTTGAGTATAAATTCTAGTTTAATAGCAATTTCTCCAAGCCAGTTGGAGGTATTTGTCCATGGTCTTTTGTCTTCTGTGGTTACATTGAGTAATCAGCTACCAGTTTTTTACCCCTAAAATGGTGGTTTCTTTGGCAGCTTTTAGGATATTAGTGTTATCTTGATATTTTTTAAAGATATATTTATATTTACATAGTAAAATGTATATTTTTGTATGTCTATATTAAAAACCTATACAGAACATGTGAGTGTTATGAAGGATAAAAATAAGTAGAAAAAATGAAATTTTTCAAACCCTAAAGGAAGTTGGAAAAAGTGAAATTAATACATACCAGGCCTTACACATGCTATTAATACATTATATGTTCACATTTAAAAACTGAACAAAAAACTAGCCATCATTATCCCCATAATATAGAGGGAGATGATTATGAGTTTTCATACCCATAGCACCATTGGTCACCTAGAGCTTCTATTTATTTATAGAAGTTCTCAACTTAAAAAAAAAAAAGAGGTGATAATGTTTACCATAATTTATAAGCACAAAGAAGATCTCAACGTATTTCTTTCGTACTTACCCTATAAAAGAAATTTGTTCTCCCAACTGCTCCAATTTTTCCTGTGTGGTTCATGAAACAAATGTTTCCTTCAGTAGCTCCATAAAGTTCGCACATCTTAATATTTCCAAATCTGTCTAAAAACTGTCTCCATATATCACTCCGTACACCATTTCCAATCGCCAGACGCACCTGATGGTCCTTCTCTCCTTCCCTCTGTTAGAAGAAAAGCTTTTACTTGTAATGAATTTCAGTTCTCAATTCTTTTCTTCATCATTATTAACATGGCAAATATCCTAGAAGTCAGCCGCATGCAATAGTAGTAGGGGAGAAAAAAACATAGCATGTAAGTCTGTTGCAGAACTGTGTACAACAGCTAGGGAAAGTAACACTGGCCAAGACTAATGTAGTCTATGTGTCTCAATATCTGGGAAAAGCTCATTCCAAATTCCAGATTATTGAAGACTTTTTTGGGAGATGTCAGGAAAGGAAGAAAGCATTTTCCATTAAAAAAAAAAAAGCATCACTTTAAAAATATTATAAAGTTGAGTTTATACTCCCAGGTCTTGGTATATGAGCTATACAATTTTGAGCAAGATTTTGATTCACATTTTGATTCTCAATTTTTTCATCTGTAAAAACAGATAATAGCCTATTTCACTTCTATGTTGCAGTATACAGTAATACACAGTGCCTGGCACGCAGTAAACAACACATTGGAGCCATAGAATCAACTTAATGTTGGCTGTACAAATATTATGAAACCCCAGACCAGGAGCATGTTCCTACAATCCCGGAGATGCGGAGGCTTAGATGAGAAGATGGCTGAGCCCATACGATTACCACATTACCAGATTGCTGCCATACAATTACCACAAAGCTATTAGCTTAAAACCATGCAAATTTATTGTCTGATTGTTTCTGTATCCCTGCAGTGTACATTAATTCAACTTGGTCGTGTGATCCAGGGCACAAATCTGACAGGAAGGTGTTGCCTGGCTGGGCTCTTATTTAGGAGGCTCTCAGGAATAGTCACTTCTGAGCCATTCAGTGTCTTGACAGAATTTAGTTACTGGAGGGTGTGGGACACTTTTCTCTTTGCTGGCTATCACCTGTAGGCCATCCTTAGACACTGGGGGCCTCTTCCTAGTCCTTGCACATGGGTCTTTATAAATGAGACCCAGAAATGACACACTGAGTCTCAGCCATACTACAAAATCTCCAGCTTCCCCTCTGCTGAGTCTCCCTTGAATGTTGCCACAGTAAATTCTCTGCTGAAAAGCCTCCTAAGTAAGATTGTATCCACCCCTTGTGCCAACGGCCCTGCTGTACACATACTCACATCTTCCTGGAACTGGGGCATGGACATTTTGTGTCTACAATGACTCTAAAGCGATGAGAAAGAATGAACTGTTGCTAGACCCCCAAAGAAAGATGAATCTCATGAACACAAAACTGAGTGAAAGTAGTAAGGCCGGGCGGTGCCTGACCCCATATGCTGGAGGTGGCGGGTTCAAACCCAGCACCGGCCAAAAACCGCAAAAAAAGAAAAAAAAAAAAGAAAGAAGTAAGGCCAGAAGGCATACACGTAATTTCTTTTAGATTCAGCTTTTAAAAAAATAGGCAAAACTAATTTATAGTGGTAGAAATCATAATATTGCTCACGTTCAGGAGGATATCTGCCAGAGCACTTCAGCCTTCAAGAAAAGGTAAATAAAATGTATTAAATATATTTAAAGTATGATTAAATCTTATGGAGAAAATTCAGCCATGATGTAGCATTTGACATGTATTAGTGATAGGGAATTTAGAAAGCTAAATTAAAAATAAAAATAGG
Organism: Perodicticus potto; assembly: GCA_963574655.1. Classification (NCBI taxonomy): domain Eukaryota; kingdom Metazoa; phylum Chordata; class Mammalia; order Primates; family Lorisidae; genus Perodicticus; species Perodicticus potto. Next base: position 57,889 of record CAUYRH010146279.1, on the reverse strand, counting down.
GCAATTATTATTTATAAGAAATAAAATGTAAAAAGTTGTAATTATAAATACATTATATATCTCAGCTATAAATAAAATTTATATGTTGTCATTTCTTTTTGTAATAGTTTAAAAATGGTTATCAATCTACATAATTTAAAACCATCAGAATTATACATGTATTGGTGCCTTAGAGAATAAACACGTGTGTGAATTTGCAAGTAGAAAGCCAGAAAGATGATGGGTAAAACTGAAAGAGGCTGAAATAGGAGCTTATTTATTTTCCTCAGAAATAGGGAGATAAGCGATACCTAAAAATATCCTATGAAAATTAAAGGTGTTAAAAATAAATAACTGGGATTTGATCAAGCTAAAAAAGCTTCTGCACAGTTAAGGGTACTACAACTAAAGCAAATAGACAGCCATCAGAACGGGAGAAGATTTTTGCATAGTATGAGTCTGACAAAGGTCTGATAACTAGACTCTACAGAGAACTCAAATTAATCAATAAGGAAAGAGCAAAAAACTTCTTTTTCAAGTGGGCAAGAGACTTCAACAGAAATTTCCCTGAAGATGACAGACAAATGGCCAATAAACATGTGAAAAAATTCTCATCATCTTTAATTATCAGAGCAATGCAAACAAACCCACTCTGAGAGATCACCTAACTCCAGTGAGGTTAGCCCACATCAGAAAGTCCCAAAGCTGCAGATGCTGGCGTGGATCTGGAAAGAAGGGAACACGTGTACACTGCCGGTGGGGTTGCAAACTACTACAACTTCAGAAAAGAAAGAAATATGGAGAATTCTTAAAGAACTAAAAGTTGACTTTCCATTTGCTCCTGCAATCCCATTACTAGATATCTACCCAGAATAACAAAAATCATTTTATCACAAAGACATTTTCATCAGAATGTTGACTGCAGCTCAATATATAATTGCCATGTCATGCAAGCAACCCAAATGCCCATGAATCCATGAATGGATAACAAATTTTAGTATGTATAACATGGAATACTATTCAGCCTTTAAAAGTTGGAGACTTTACATCTTTTATGTTCACCTGGATCGAGTTGGAACACACTCTTCTTAGTAAGGTATCTCAAGAATGGAAATAAAAGTGTCCAATGTACTCAATACTACTATGAAACCAATATATAAATTCCACTCATAGGAATGATAAAACACAAATATAGTCTAGCAGGGGGAAAAGTTGAGGAAGGAGTGGGGAGAAGAAAGAGGGAGGGAGATTGGTGGGAGAAGGGAGGGCATTTGGTGGGATCTCACCTAATGTGCACAGTATAAGGGTAGATTTCAAAATAACTAAGAATAAATTTTAAATGTCTTACCACAAAAAATAAGTGAGGTGATGGCTATGTTAATCAGTTTGATTTAAGCATTCCACATTGTATGTCAAATAATCACATTGTATCCCATAAAGTATATAGTTATATTTTAATTAAAAATTACTTTAAAAAGAAAATTAAATGTGCCTACCTCTAGAGATCAAATATTAATAATGTAGAGATACTTTTTATCTTTGGAGTACTATTTCATTTTAGTAGCTGTATAAAAGTGCTACTTTGATTTTATAAAGTTCAATAAAAGGCAAAAACAAAAAATGCCAAGATTGTAGAATCATCTGAAACAATACTATCACTTGTTGATTTTCTTAGGTCCACCTCAATGGGATTTAAGGTAATTATTCTGCAGACAGAGAAAAGACTCACCAGATCAGAGCAGCTCCTTTTAAGACAGAGATTACTTTCTACCATTATATATAATAACCCAGAGCAGCTCTGCCCTGGTTCCCATCTTCTATGGGCACGTCAGATAGTACCTGCCATGGAACTAGTGCTTGGATTTTCCACTGTTATTTTTCTGTATTAAACAATAACACTGCAAAGCTTAGGATTTATTTTACTTGAACACCAGAGAATAATCTTTTATACGGTGTAACTCTTGGATGTTTTTCAAGTCTCAGATATGAGTTTCAGCAAATATCATTATTTATGAAATGTGTTGACATTCTCTGGAAATCAATATGAAGGTGGTTTATAAACCATGCTCCATAGGGTTTAATTTGTGTGGGCTATAGCTATAAAAGCTTATTAATAAGAGCAAATAATCATCCTAAATAATTCAATTGATATGGAAAATAAAATTATCAAAACTAGGATCAAGAATTTTGTCCAGTTAAAACAAATTCATTTCTCTAACTCTCAAGATATTTTTATTCCATTTTTATCTCAGATCATGTTTTGAAAGTATGAGGAAATATTACCTAATCTATTATTTAGTGTTATGGAGGAAAAGAAATGCATGTATGTTGAAATATTTACATAGATCATAGAAAACTTAGAGAATACAGAAAAATTACAAAAGAAAAATCTATAATCCTACTATGCCAAAATTATTAATGTTTTTATGTATCTATGATATGCATGTTAGAAGTTACAATTATAGTACATTGTAGTTATATATTCTTATTCATTAATATACTTTGATCCCTGTTCTCAACCATTAACTATTATCATTCAAAAATATGATTTTCATGCTCATGTGATTATCATGTAATTATATCCCAATTTGGTTCTTCAAAACCTGTTTAAGGTTGCTACATTGTTTTAAAATGTTCATTATTATAAACAATACTGAGTTGATATCTTGTCTATAAATCTTAGCACCTCATTTGGATAGATCCCTTGGAAGAAGTTAATACTTGTAAATATTTTTAAGACTTTGTTACCAAATTGTTGGCTAAAATGGCTAGGGTGCTAGCCACATACACAGGGGTTGGCAGGTTTGAACCTGGCCAGGGCCCGAAAAACACCAATGATGACAATAATAACAAAAAAATATCCAGGCATTGTGGCGGGCACCTGTAGTCCCAGCTACTTGGGAGGCTGAGGCAAGAGAATCATGTAAGCCCAAGAGTTTGAGATTGCTTTGAGCTGTGACACCATAGTACTCTACCAGGAGTGACATAGTGAGACTCTGTCTCTAAAAAATTAAACAAATAAGTAAATAATAAATAAAATAAAATGTTAATTTGATAAGAAAATAGGGTATATTTTTGGGATTTAATTTATTTTTCTAATGCTTATCATTTGATAACATGTTAAAAAAATTAACATTTTGTTTTAATAGTTACAGCTGTTTGTTTCTTTTATTTTTTTAACATTGTATTCAGTGTTTACATTTATACTTAAATATATCATTCTTAGTACTTGTTAATAATCCTACTTAATGTGTAACTTAAAATATCCTTTAGCATCTTAAATAATAAAGAAATCCTTACATTATTTTCTTATCTTCTTTATATTTAATTATTACAATTCAGCTAGAATGAACTTTATAAAAAAGTCATAACTTCTTTTATTCTACATAATGAAGCACCTCATTGATGGTCCATTCAGATTTCCTGAAAGTTTGATTTTAAGTCTATTCATGTGCACTTACCAAATTGCAAATAAAAGGTCCTCAATAAAAGTCTAAAATTTTATGAACAGCTTTAAGCAGAATCAGTACGCACATGTATACAAAATACTTTCAAACAATTCTCTAAAATCTTTCTGGAAATGATAACTGAGCCAAACATAAGCACTTATGAAAAACAGAAATGATATAATTTGTATAAGCTATAGGATACAAAGTACTTTTGTTACTTTACAGATAATAATCAGACCTTGTCAGTCACATTATTCAGATTGTTGTTTCCATACTTCAAATTATGAGTTGGAAAAATATATGAATAAAAATAATAACCTGATTTTTCAATAATAATAATATAAAAATTATATGAGGCCTTGTAACAAGCCCAAAAGGTATCTCTATTTTTGCATGTACTTATACACACACACATACACTCTCATATATACACATATATGGAGGGAGAGAGAGAAAAAAATAAGCTTAAACAACTCATTTGTAAAGGAATGAAAATTTACCTAAAAGGATAAAGGGTTACTTGTTGTAACTTATGCCACCCATAAAAAACACAGACCCCCCCGCTTTGGGTACAAATCAGGTAATGATTTATTTACACCTGAACAGGTGGACTGCTGCCCCAAAGGGCTGATGGCCCAAATCAGGTTGTCATTTATTACATCTGCACAGGCGAACCGCTGCCCAGAGGGCAAATGGCCCAAATCAGGTTGTTATTTATTACATCTGCACAGATGGACCACTGCCCAAAGGGCAAACGGCCCCGAAGAGAAATGCAGGCAGCCTTTTATTCTCTTTTTGTGCTGATGTGGCAAAGCAAGCATGTACAAAAGCGGAATGTGGCCGGTTACAGGGAGGGATCACAGTCAGGTAGTTGGTTCAGGGGGTAACTCAGTAACCATGGGGACAACTTGAAAAGCCCAGTAGCTTGAGAAACTCTGCTTGAGTAAGTTTTTACCATTGTTCAGCTGGCTAAGGGGGTTGAGGTAAGTTTCTCATCATTGTGTTTAGACATTGCTACCCTGCTAGGGAGTCAGGAAACTCGGAGAACTTCCTTGTCAGAAACCTGTTATCAGAATTAAACCAAAAAGGGGGGTTTGAGATGGATGGGGACTCAGGCTGAAACAGTTAGGGACCTTTAGGGGTCTTCTTGCCGGGCTGGTTACTACGTACTGTATAATGTCATAAAGTATAAATCAGAGCTTGTCGAACTATATCCTGCAGGGGCCAAAGATGACCAGCCTCTTATTTTTATAAATAAAGTTTTATTAAAACACAGTCACAGCCATCTATTTATGGATCATCTATGGCTACTTTTGAGAGACATAGGCAGAAAGGAATAATTATGATAGAGATAGTATAACTTGCAAAGCCTAAAATACTTACTAACTTAGTGCTTTCAGAAAAAGCATACTGGTCCTTGCCTTAAATTATAAAGTCCAAATAGCAAAATATTCTTAGTATTAATGCAAGTTAAGTGTCATCTGATTAACTGGACAATACATTGCTGCTACAAATATTGGTTCATTAAGCATCCTCATCCATATTTCCATGTTTTCCTTTTATGTTCCACATTGGATATAACTAGGAGCTAGTTTGATTTGTGAAAGTCAAAGCATTCAAAGACCTGGGCATATTGTGAGGTGGGCAAAATACTGGTCAGATGAGCCTTTTCAAAAACCTGCCCAGCTATTTATTTTGTAAAACTCCATTAATGAGCCCTGGAAGAAGACAGAAAACAGAGAGGGCATCAAGCAGAGGGTGCTGCGTAATAGTGACCTGTCACCAGTAATATGAGGATTGGGAGGTTAACCAGGTCAAGGTAAGCAGCTGAAGTGGCTCAGATGAAAGATGATGAGGGTCGGAACCCAGGTTGTGATCGCAGAAATGGAAAAGCAGGGTCAACAGAATGACGAATATGAGGAAGAAAAAGTCACGAGGATTGGCAGAGACCCTTCAAAAATCACTCTGGAATGTCTAGACACTGGGAGAAGGGTCAGAGGGTTACTTATAATATTTGGTTTTATATATGTCAGTTTTGAGATGCTGTGAAATTAGCAGTTTATCACATAAAATAAAACCAAATCTTGGTAATGTCCATCTATAATTTTAAAAACTCTACTTCTCTATCTGTAAGTCTCTCTACAGCTTCTTTATTCTGATTCCTTTTAATTGTTCCTGAGACATGAAGTTGTCAAGTAAACATCACCGAATATCTAAGCTGGGTTAGGAATGACATGAGGTGGGCATGCAGAAATGTGAGTGGAATGAATGAATGAATGAATACATAAACCCACCTACATAGTGCACAAGTGGAAGACATGAGTGACCGAGACCAGGAACGAGGAGGCAGAGAGAAAGTGGAAGGGAGACAAAGACAGAAGACAAGAAAGAGAGTGGGAAAGAAAAGCAAAAGAAAGAAAGAGACAGAGGGAACAAGACAGAGCGAGACCCAGAGGGAGAGGGGGAGGAGAACAGGGAGGAGGGAGTGGGGTGGAAGGATCAAAGAAGAGGGGGAGAGGGACAGGGAGAGGGAGGGAGGGAAGGGGAGGGGGAGGGGAAGGAGGAGGGGAGGGAGCAGATTTCAGTAAGAACTCATCAAAACATGAGTTTCTAATTTAGAAGTTTTGCCCTTTACTCAATTAATCTGAAAAGGTATATAGAATACTTCAGTTTTACCAGGTGCTTACATGTTTGTACACACACACAGTAAACCCCTTTCAAATACACAGAACATACTTGTTTGATATTCAGTCCTTTAAAGTCCTTTTTAAAATTTAAAAGAGAATTTGCTGAGTGGGTCAGAGCTTTAAACACAGAGATCCCAAGGTCTTGGGTTTCAATAGACATTTCCCTCTGGCTTTCAGTGCCATGTAGAAACCGATGTCATGATACCAATAAATGAGTAAAATCAACTTGAACCAAGGCTCTGGTCCTTTCTTTGAAAGGTTCTGTGGAGCTATTTCCCAGCAGTGTCTGCAGAGCTGCCATCCAGTGGGATGGTGGTTGAACTGAAGTTACCTCCCTCCAAGTCAAGGACTCATTTTCTCCTCAACAGGCCTCTAACAACGCCCTGCTAGAAACAAAGTCTCTTTCTTCCAGAACATGTGCTCAGTCCTACTTGGAGAATCTCTAATACCTCAGGGCTGAATAGTCTCTTTATAGGACTAAAAAAGGACATTGTGTTTAAAAGCAGGTAATTGTGTATCCACCTGACTTTTTTAGGAAGTAAGAGAATGCTTTTTGATAGAGAACAAAAAAAAATTGTGAAAACAAAGGGGAAATCATTGTTTGCCTTTAGCCCTGTAGAACCAGCGATTTAATGCACAAAAATGTGTCCTAATTCCTAAAGGATCATTTAAAATATAAATAACGTATGTTAGGGATTATGATTCTGCCATCTTGATTCTATTTAACATAAGACCTTTTTTCCTAAAACTTCCTCATAATTCTACATGCCCACGTGTCACAGCAACGCACCCTTTGTATTAATAATAAGAACAACGACAATATATTCCAACACATTGCTTTCTTCAAAGGCACTCAAATATTATACATTGAAACAATGTAGGCAGCAAGGTAAACAGATATTAAGAAAGGGTACAATGTAACATGAAAAGCAAACAGGATGCCAGACAATCTTGGAGTACAAAAATAGCAATAAACAAAGAGGACTTTCTTGTAGGGAAGCAAGAAAGGAATGGTGGGAGAGAGTAGGGTCCTCTTTTAGGAAAGGATTGGGGAGTTTTTAAGAAAAAGGGACTCCAAGGCTAAGACTGCACAGGCTCCAGCTGTGGGTAAAAGTCTTTGTTATGTTGCCTTCTAAGACTGCGTTTGGGCAGGCACTACCTTCGCAGATAACAGTTATCAGTTTAAGAAGCTATTATAAGGCTTGTGCCTACAATAATTTGGAAATATTTCCAGGAATGTCATTAAAAATTTTTTTTTGTGGATATTGAAAAATAGTTCTTTGATAAAAATCATACAACACAGTTTGTTAAAATCCCTTTAAATAGATATGATTATTTTACAATAAAACTTAAATAATATGAAAATATTAACAATTTTATGGTATTTTTGTCACAGAAATAACTACAAATAAAAATATAAAATCAGAAACCCTGAAAGGATTTTGCCTGTCTTCCTTTGGAGTTACATCTTGTTATCGTAGATATACTATGTTCGTAAGATTATTCCATGCTCAAAAGTGATTTAACATACAGAAAAATTTATAACCAGAATTATTTATTTGATTATTTGCTATTTTTTCACATCGCCCATTCCTTACATTGTCTATCCTTCACTTCCTTGCTATGGACACAGATAGGGTCAGAACTGGCCAATCTTTGTTCTCTAATGAGGGCTTCCCAGGAAAGACTAGAATATTCAGCAAATGATAAACTATTAGAAAATTTAATTTTAAGATTATTTATTGCCAATGGGACAAAAACCACAAGAAATTTATATGAAAAGATGAAGGATTTAATTCTAGCTTTTCCATTAATTGGCCATGTGACATAGGGCAATTGGCTTAGAGTTGGGGAGTGTGAAATTCAAGCCTACACAACAACTGTGTCTCATAAGCTTTGTGATCTTGGGCCAGCTGCCCTGCTTTCTTGAACAGCCCCATCCCAGTTTTTCATTTATAAAATGAATGTAACTAACCCGGGATTCATCCTTGATTCCTCCCTCTCATTCACTCATTATCCCTAATCTAAAAAGTCTTCTTGGCTTTCCTTCAAAATAGGAACCAAAGTACCTATTTCTTTTAGTCCAGTTCTTCCTTCATTTGTTGTCAAATTCTCCAATGGGAATATTAAGTAGCACCCAAATTTGTCCTCCAACTCGAGATAGATCCTGGTTCTGTAAGACTTGGTCAATGGTGGCCTAGCCATACTTGCCTTCTCTTCAAACATTTCAGATGTGTCCTTGGTGGGCCTCTTCCTTTCCGTGTCTTCTATTAGAGGTATAGAAAACAATCCCCTAGTTTTCTTGTGCCTGGATCCCACTTGTCATATCAGGTCCTCAGCTCATTGGTGACCATTTCCATGAAGTCTCCCCTGACTGCTCAATCTAATTTGCGATGCTCCACTCCCACTCTCTATCATTCCCCATCACCTCATCCTGTTTTATTTCTTTGTAACACTTGTAATTGTCTGTAATTGCTTTTCCTCATGTGTTTGCTGGTTTATTTTCTCCCCTTGCCCCCATGAGTATAACTTCTATTACAAAAGCAACCTGATCTGTTCTGTATGCTCCTGTATACCTCACTTAACACTATTAGTCAAATAAATGAGTGAGTGACATATACGATCCTATCCCTAGATGCATCCCTAGACATGGCTGTTGACTGCATTAGGCAGAGTTATTTAAATAAGATAAAAGTGGTAAACTCCAAGCTCAAAAAAAAAAAAAAAAGAAAGTGATTTGTAAATCCTATCATCTGATTTCACAGTCTTTTCTGGGTCCACCTTCCCTATGTAAGCCCATACCTTTAATAGGTGTTACTTAAATGCCTCTGGCCTAGTCTCAGCAGTGCCGTGGGTAATTAATAAAAGAATTATGCAGGCTCGGCGCCTGTGGCTCAATGGGCTAAGGCGCCAGCCACGTACACCTGAGCTGGCAGGTTCGAATCCAGCCCGGGCCTGCCAAGCAACAATGACGGCTGCAACCAAAAAATGGCCAGGCGTTGTGGTGGGCACCTGTAGTCCCAGCTACTTGGGAGGCAGAGGTAGGAGACTCTCTTGACCCCAGGAATTGGAGGTTGCTGTGAGCTGTGATGTCCCAGCACTCTGTCCAGGGTGATAGCTTGAGGCTCTGTCTCAAAAAAAAAAAAAAAGAATTATGTGTCCATATTTGAGCCTGAGAGAATAAGAGAAGCTATACCAGACCACCATCTATGCCTTTATAGGCGCGATGATGACAAAGGTGGTGAGAGAGTTCCCGTTAGTCTAGGAAAGGAGGGTCCCAGAGGTAAAGGTTCTGCTCCCCATGCCACGCGGAGGCTATCCCACTCTTGAAGGGCCTGGTGTGAATTTGATTAAGAAAGAGTCACTTACTTGTAGCCTCAAGAATTTTTAGGAAATCATAAAGTTAAAAAATAAGAATTCAGAGAGATAAATGATTCTAGGAAAAGGAAAATAGCTTCTGAGGGTAAAAAAGCAAACAAATCAGTAACTCTAGGCTGTAGAAAATCTCTCTACTTACTTGTTTTTCAGATGATGGTAGTTGATCCAAAGAACGTGGAAATGACTGCTTTAGGTGCAGAGATAAGTATAAATCAAAGCACATTTTTTATAACTTAAAGTACGACCAAGCAAAAAATATCCTAATGTAATAACTTATATTCAAAGGAAAAAAAAAGGAAAACACGTATGATCAGCGTCATTAGTTTTTCTTTTTTTTTTTTTAAGAATAGCATTTTGAAACATTACTTTAACCATGCAATAATTGTTCTCAGCCAACATACCATGCATCTAATTTCATAATCTGACAGCATTTGCTTGGTAGGTTTATAGAAACTTTAATTAACCTAAAATCAAAGTGGATTGGATTATGCTCTATCTATCCTATCCTTCTACAATACAGAAATAAAATTTATTTTTTTCCCCTCTCAATAGTTGTGATTTCTGAAATACTTATTTCTCTGATGATAATCGATCTTACCTTAGGCTGTTTGCAAAGGTAGCGACAAAGTTCTCCAATATACTGAAACACTGTCACATTATACTTCTTACAATCGCTCCAAAATTGGCTTGCTGAGAATTTCTTCCTTAACACGCAAGTGGCCCCTATAAGAAAAGACAAAAACAGACTTTGGGGGAAAAAAAATTCAAGGGCAAAATTATCATGAAACACAAATGATGTTACTCTATCTGCAATATATTTGCTCACTTTCAAGGCTGTTCTACTTCATCACTGATCATTTATGTCAAATGCATTTCAAAATAGTGATCTTACTTTTCAATAACTCTTTTAAAAATATTCATGTCATAATTCTATGTTTTGACTGAGAATGTGTTTATTGCAATACACAAGGTGAAAGCAACAGTCAAAAGAAGCAGGAGAGTTACAAATATTAAAATATGACCATAGCTAAGGACCACAGACTAGAACATGACCCTTGGGACTCGTGGGCCTTCTTCATAGACATAAATAATATTCACTTTCTTTTGACCTTGAATATGTACATATTATTTGTTTTTGAAAGTTCAAGGTAACCTCAACACATCATAAAGTCAGGAGTTACTAAGGTAGAGTTAGTATGACAGCATCAACAAGAAAGTTCTCCCATAGCCGCAGAACCTAATTTTACCAACACAATTTTGACAACAATGTCTGTCCATAGGAAATTTTACTGTCTTGACTGTCATCTTTATTTATGGTAGACATTGATCATATTCTAAAAAATTACTTTAAAGTATTTTAGACATATCCAAGTAGTAACATACGATCTCTATTTATATCTATTTTAGGTATAGTAAATGACAGATAATTTTGCATGATTATGAATAGAATCTACTGAGTCACAAGGTCTACAAACTGTCTTATTGAGTTTCTTAGGGTAGACTGTTTGCAAAGATGGCCTCAACAATTCCTTCTAAGCATTCACATTTACAATGTAGATCTGCTACATTTACAATGTAGGTTTGCTATCCCTCCTTTCAAGAGGCAGGCTCTCCTTCCCCATTCCTGGAATGTTGCATCTGGACTAGCCTGTGACTTGCTTTGATGAATGGAATGCTGGTGAAGTAATTTATGTGCCTTATTAAATGAGGCCTTAAGACTTATGCAATTGCAATGTCCATGTGCATTCCCCTGGAACACTCTTGCTGCCTTTTAAGGAATCTGGGGTAGACAATTGGAAGATGAGCAACCACAAGGAGAGAAGCCCAGTCAATAGCCAGCTCCCACCACATGGCCAAATCCTGGGGTAAATGCTCATTAGGTTTCAAAAATAATCTAATTATGCCATAATATTATGTCCTGTTAATAAATACTGTGTTATAATTACATCGTATATGTGCAATCACTCTGAAGTCTGCTGTGAGTGATCAAACTTCAATGAACACTTGTTCAAATTATTACTATTTTGAAAATTTATTAAAAGAAAACAAAACAAAAACTTACCTAACTCAACACAGCCACCAATTCCCACAAGAGCTCCAGCACTATGATATAGAGGAAGGGTTGTATAAACAATGTCATCAGCAGTACAACCAAAAGCCCACAGTCCCGCAGAGCTCTTTATAGCCTGCAATTGAGTAATCACAGCAGCTTTTGGTAGACCTGGTAGGAACAAAAAGAACAGGAAATACAAATGAGTGTGTGTGTGTGTGTGTGTGTGTGTATGTGTGTGTGTAATAGAAAGAAAGGCTATGCTGGTATCAACTACACCAGCAATTGACACAAAATCCATCAACATTTTCCCTATGCTTTGTAAAAGCGATCATGTGGCATTAGCAATTCTCCTTTAACAGGTCCCTAAATAGGACTGCATCTCAAGTTCTAAATAATTTTATAGTTTGGTCTTTCTAGGTAGATGTAAGAGTCTAGAAGTTAGTTACGGCAGTAGCTCACATTTTCTTTCACTAGCTGTCTGATAAAGAGTATTTGAAAGGTAAGTTTTATATAGTCCTCACACATCTAAAAATATTTTTTCTACCCTTCCATTTAAATGATAGTTTGTATAATATTCTAGGTAAAAAATTATTTTTATGATGGATTTTGAAGACAATACTCTACAATATTCTGACTTTCATTATACATAATAAGAAATCTTTTTGCTTTCTGACTTATTAACTTCTGTATGCAACCTAGTATTTTCATTGTTTTCTTTTTTGAAATTTTTGAAATCTTTTAATGGTATATGACATCATGATGGTTTGTTCTAGGACTGGTCTTATTTACCCATATTTCTAGAAACTGTGTTGGCCTTTTCAGTCTGAAACTCATGTCTCACAGTTCTAGGCACTTTTTAAATTTGAAAAAAATCACTTCTGCATCTTCTTCCCTTTCTCTTTTTATTCCTGTTCTTTTTGCTCATGCCCTTCTTCTATCTCATTTGTTTGTTCTCTCATCTTTGGAACTCATCTTTGTGTGTTCAGTCTGCCATTATTAAATCTTCTAGACCCGTTTGATGAGGGAACCCTGAGAATCTCAGGGAGATTATGCTTTGATAAAGGAACTAGAAAAAGCTGGTAGAGCTGTTCTAGTCATAGTATACAAAATGTATTCTAGTATCCAGTCTACAAGAGAACATTATTGGGTACCAAATAGTTAAAAAAGAAAGAGAAAAAATGTACTATGTAAGAGTAGTTGCTTATAATACTACCTATGCACAAGAAATTATAGTAACAGAATATTTTTAACATGTCTGAATCCAATCAATCATCTTCAAACTAATTAACAAAGCCTATTTAGCCTACCATTAATTTCTCCCAGGAATCAGTTATGTTTAACATTTCTTTTGAATTCTCAAACAGTTTCATTATTTTTCTTTTGTAGTTGCTATTGCTGTTTGCCTTAAAAATAGAAAGTTCAGTTACTTGATTATATTTTATATTTTCTTCCAAACCTGCCATGACTTTGAGACTTCCTGTTGGCTACATGTTCCAGTTACCCTAAGGAAAATCAGAAATGCAAACTACATGTGCTTAAATTTCAGTTGTAACTAGATCATGCATAGGATTTGACATTTTACACAGGAATATAGAGAATTGTTTTCAAGTGGATTAATAGACTTATAAATCCAGGGGAACAGTGAAACTAGTTAAATGAAGTTCTTCCTTTTAGATATCAGAAATCTGAGAATCTGAGAAGCTAGCAGAGATCTTGATTTAAAAAGGTGGGTAGATATCTTACGCCCAACACAGGGGATGGATCAAGATGTTCTGATGTCCCAGTGCCCTTTGTACCACCAAACTTGAACATCTTCTCAGATGAGACAAAGGCCAAATGAACACAATGACTCATGAAGTTAAACTGGAAAAAAGTGAGCTTTTCATCCATGCCTGAAAGTTTTAGGGTCTGTGGACCTTATGTGTTCTTGCACATATGGTTTCTCCTTGATGGTTGGACACTATATGTGGCAGAAAGTTGCCCAGTATGGTTGCTTTGCAAATTTGTTGCATCTTTTTTAAGCCTTACAAAGAATTGGGTCATACCTGTTGTTCCAGAGGTAAAAATATAAAGACAAGTAGTCTTGAGGTTGGAGACAAGGTGGTGGCTGCGTGGAACAGGCTTGTCGGATGAAGCGCTCAGTTTTTCTTTGAGGGAAATTATGCCTTGTGGAACACAATCTTTCATCCCCCAGACACTGACATCTTTTGGGAGCTCCAGAAGGATTTCTTCTACAGTTTCAATCAAATCTAAAAGCCAAAAATTTAGAAAGAGGCAAATAAAACTTCAATTGCAAAACATTTACCTTGGGATTATGTGTGTGTGTTGTAACAGAGATAAAATATAAACAGAATGCTGATTTCCTTCTCATGTTGGATGAGCAATATCACAGCTATTTTATGGCTCTGTTTCAACAGGACTAACTAAAGGGGGAATTTAGTTATCTATCACTGGCTTCGTCCATGCCAGCATGCCAATTTAGACTGAATTTTAGAGACTTCATTATCCAAATTATGGTTTGCCCCCATTTTTAAAAATGAAACTGCTTTTATACTTTGAGCCTAAATTAAGGGTATTATATGAAACACTTTCCTTGAAAGACAACCTGGTAGATAGTTATTCCAAAAAGCCACCTGTCCGTCACTGTTTGGTTCTGCTGTCATGTAATATATTTGGGAGGATCCCCTGACTGCTCTGAGGTCATCAGATCATGATGGAGTAGAGACTATTTCAAAGGCAAACGTTAAAGGAGCAGACTTAGAAATTTTCTTTTCTTTTCTGGATCACAATACTTAAAGATAAAAGCCTTTGAAAGTAAAAGAAAGAGAAGAATGCCTTGAAGAGAAAGCAGCGAGATGCTGGGTGCAGGGGAGAATGTGGCTGTCAGGTGAGAGTGGCTGATGAGAATGGACCCACAGTCCCTTGCAGTAAGACCCAGGTCCCAACAGAACCAAAATCAAGCAGAAAAGATGGAGGAGGAGGAGTAAAGCCGTTACTCCCTTACTTTGCAACATGGATCTCTGATACGACGTCCGGCTTTTCTGTTCTACATGGCCATTCTAATTTATGTCCTTATTCCTGCAATATACTATGTTTTGTAAGGTATGAGGGATTTCTGAGTGCTGTATGATTTAAAACATACATTAACATCTTTGGGGATACTAAACAATAATATCACATTGGCCTTTTGGAATTAATGCAAAGAAGGCCAAGGAGAACTTGGCAACCACCAGAAATTAAGATGAGGCAAAGAAAGATTCCCTTAGACCCTTCTGAGGGAGCATGGCCCTGCTGACACCTATACCATGTTTTGGATTTCTTGGCCCTCAGAACTATGAGAGAATACATTTTTGTTGTTTGTGATACTTTATTATGGTACCCATAGGAAACCAATGCACCAGTGTCACAAGTTTATGGAAGGTAGGGCTAGCAATCTAACCCAACTCTGATTAACTCAAAAACTATATGTGACCTTATAAAAGAAATCAATGGTTTTAATAAAGTGCTATTAAATATAAACAAACCCAGATCAGAATGTTCAAGTGCCATTCATGGAAATGTGGACTTTACATCTAGAGCAATTACATTTTTTCTCATTTTTTAAAGAAAGCTTTAAAAACAATTACAAGATATCTTTTGCTTTGGGTCCAAGTTTAGAATACTACTCTGAATGTTTCCATGGAACTGTAAATCAGAATCTGGTTCCATTAATAAAGCTATCCATCTGTCATTGTTTAGTTCTATTATAAGGCAATACATTGAGGGGAAAACTTACAATTTGCTTTCTAAAATCTACATGTGAGATTCATTGCTA
Organism: Perodicticus potto; assembly: GCA_963574655.1. NCBI lineage: Eukaryota > Metazoa > Chordata > Mammalia > Primates > Lorisidae > Perodicticus > Perodicticus potto. The sequence goes on along the minus strand of CAUYRH010146279.1, from coordinate 42,529 downwards.
AGAAGAGAAATATGTCAAATGGAACCAGGAAGTTAACAAATGAAACCTATAAGAAACCAGAATGAACCCAGAAATAATATGGAGTTGATATGTTTGAGGGGATGGGAATTGGAGGTTTACAATGTCTTATTAATTTTCATTTCTATAGCACTTCCAAATAAAATAAAACGCAAGCATTCAGGGAAATTATCTAATTCTCCTCAAAATACTCAGTGTGCTTCTGATACAGATGCCTTTGGCAAGAAGTGAAAACCAAAAGGAATGAGGGAAGGAAAGAGGAGACATAAACACAGAAAAACAGGTCTAGAAAAAGGACCTAGGCTTTCTCTTTAAAAATGTTCTAGATTTTGTCTTAAGGACTCTGTCTTTTGAATTTATAAGGATGAGTCTTTGAACTGACTCATTTTATTACTTTTATTTCAAATATCTCACCTGGAATAACAAATTAACAGCACGAACTTTTGTATGCCCTTAATCATATGTCTGTTTACATTGGGGAAGCAAGTTGCATTATGATTGTTGCTTCAAGTCTTTCTTGAAATTGCAGAGCCTTAAACAAGCAGCAGGTATTCACAAAGAGTGGAAACTCTCACAGCAAGAAAAAAGGAAGTGAGCAGGTCCCTAGCAATCAGAGAAGTGACGACTTTTTTTAAAAACTCATAACTGTGTACAATAATGCAATGGTACATTTCAAAACTACTAAGAAATTACAATTTCATTTCCTTCTTATAGTAAGATTAAATTTATTTAGCTTAGACACTTAGAATTCTGAAATAGAACTTTGCCTAGACAAATGATCTCTTCAATAGTTGCTGGAGATGTGAGGATAGTGAAAACTGAAAAAAAAAAAAAAAAGCTGTGAACATTCACGCAGGGAATAAAGAATTGTGGATTACTTATCACTCCCACCTTTTCTTAGTAAATTGAAATCTTCTCATCTCATCTTGAAAGTAAATTCCGAATATTGAGTCCTGACACAAAATAGCATTAAACGCTTTAATTGACTTTGTTGGAAAATTGACTTTGTTTCATGAGGATTTAGTCTGTAGTGAAATGTACTACGATTGATGCCTGTAGGACTGGGAATATCTCAAGGACTTGTATCCCCCTGCATCCTTCCGCTCTCTGGCCCTGGCCACCCTCCATAGGTGCTGGATACATACTTGATTAAAGGAAGTGAGCTCTGCCCCATAGGAAGCCCTGAGGATGCCCATCTTGATAGGAAACTACTGCAAGAAAATGAAACAGCTGGATTTTCTGTGCTTCGATGAACCTGTCTTTTCACAGCAACATGTTCTTTCAAAAATTATGTTATCTTTTTCTCCCATACACAAGGCACTGCATTAGGTGGGGTTGTGAGGAAGCTTATGATTTGTTAGCACCTTGTGAACAAATGTATTTCTTGTTTCTACATCATTATATCTCTTGGCTGGGCACAACTCATGCCTGCAGTCCTAGCACCCTGGAAGGCAGAGGCAGAAACATTGCTTGAGGCCAGAAATTTGAGGTCAGTCTGCACAGCACGGTGACCCCCATCTCTACAAAATATTTTAAAAATTATCCAAGAGTGAAGGCACATGACTATAGTCCTAGGTTCTTGAAAGGCTGGGATGAGAAGATCACTGGAGCCCAGGGTGTGAGGGCTAAGTGACACACTCTAGCTTAAGTGACAGAGTGAGACCCTATCTCTAAAATATAATGATCAAATAAAATATTATATCTCTTATTCACATTTCTGAGACTGTTAAGTCAATAGGCAAAAATTTCATATCTTCCTCTAACATGTCAATAGTGTGAATTATGCAATTTATGCTGCGTTAAAAACTCTTACTACTCTCCTGTTCTATATTTAAAAAATAATAATACTTTCAAATACTTTCATATGAGAAAGGAATCAATTGATTGTAACTCTTAATACATTGTAAACATTTCAACTTTAACCTTTTATGTATTAATAAATAGAACACAAAATTTAGTTACAAAGTGTTAATCTTAGCTTTCCATATTGCAAAATAATATTGTAATCCAAAGTGAAATTCTAGATAACACCCCATAACTACCACCCTACTGTACAGAGCAGCTCAACACGCTTGTCAGAAAATGCTCGCATAGGCTATGGTTTCTAAGAAAATTGATGGTTAAATAAGCAATGTTCTAAAGCAATGCATATTGAGATACCGATATTAACACTTCATATAGGGTCCCCAAGTTCATTTTCTCATGAAAAAGTCCCAGCTATATTTACAAATTCAGTTAATTAATAATCATGATAACCCTAGGAAGTAGGTTTCTTCTCCATTTTAAGGAGATTGAACATAAAGAATTTGAAGGCAATTGAAGGTTAGAAAAATTGACCTCCCTAAGTAAGTAAATGATAGAGCTTATATTTTAATTAAAGTGTACTGGAATACAAAATCTATTCTCTTAAATTTAAAGCACATACTATGTTGTCATTCATTACGATTATTTGCAAAATCAGTAATCTCAGTATGATTTGTTGAATAATTCTTTCCTTTTCCATTGATAGGTGATAGGTCTGAGTCATTCTATCCCACCCAATCCTCTGCCTGGCTTTGTGATTATACCATGCTTTTTAGTTAGTGTAGCTTTATAATATTTTTTATAAAGCCAGTTATACTACTGACTTCTCATTAACTATTATTCTTTTAAAAAATTGTTTTCCTATTTTCACCCATTCTTTAGGACAAAACTTATGATTGATCGTCAAAAAATGCATTATTCTGATACAGTTTGGAAACAAAAATTTCTGATTTATTTTTTTCTCTTAGTAGATATTACATAGGCTTTTACAACGACAATCAAAAAGCAAATTGGAAAATAGTTTGACGTGGTTTATAAACTATTAGTTATTAATTAATAGATAATTTCAGATTGCTTTTGTTATGTTGTATGTTTCCTACAGAGATAAAAGACAAAACTAACGATAGTCTCAGAAAAATTTGTATTTGAACAGTCTGCAATGTGGTCGGGGAGAAGGCAACTGAACATCACTTTAACCTAACAAGAAAAACTTCATCCTAACAAAAAGCTGATTAAATGCTTTCCTTCTAGTCCCGCTGGATTTTTCAGGTGTTGTTTGCCAAGATACTTAAAACACTGATGAATCAAATTTCTCGTGTAGCTATCAGGTCATATTCAGTTATGACAAAAATCAATTCTTGTTACCTAAAAAATAAAGATCCAAGACAAATGTTGGCTTTGCTCTGTGTTTGTAGGAGCAGGAATTGGCGTCTAGGAGAAGGAAGTGAAGAGTGGAGAAAGTTAACAACCAGAGAACAGAAATTGCTGAGGAGTCATTTCCAACTTATACCGTGCACCCCACGAACTTAAATAAAAGCAGTGGAATTCAGGGTTGATTCCTGAGAGGACAGGATTTGCAACCAGAGAATGTGGATTTAAACATGGCTTCTGCCACCTGCCAGTTGTGTGTCCTTGGACAAGTCACTTTATTTCTCTGAGCCTCCATACAACTCTTACAGTTCCTGGGAAAATTAAATGATAGACACAAATCATTCCTCATGGCATCTGGCTCACTAATGTCATTGTTATTATCACCACATTGTAATCTGTGATTATGGTGATGATGAAGGCCACTACCCGGCTCGAGCTCCTTAAATAGCTCGAGCCTGAGAAGAGGAGATCAAAGAGAAGGGCGGGGAGGTGTCTGGAAGGTCAGACCCTCAATGGCAAACGTGCTTCTGGGGAGCTTGGCCGTTGTGTGTTCAAGTCAGACCATTGAGGTTCTTCTTCATACTAAAAAGCGTGTAACTAGGCAAGGGTTAGTGAAGGCTTCATTGCTCCTCTAAATAGTCAAAGTTCTCAAGAAACAAGACACGAATTTGATGTATACTAGAAGCAAAGTCTTTCTATCATGATAGCATATTCTTTCCTGATGTGATTTTAACTGCCCTGAATGTAGGCGAAAGCACATCTAGTGAGAATAAGGTGGAGTCTGTCAGGCTGGGGCAGATGTGACACCCCTGGTCTGGTCTGTTCAGGTCCTGCCTGACCTACACCCCTGTCTCCTGTTCTTACTGTTTCGTGAATTTAGCTGCCACTCCGAAGATGCCTATCATGAGTCATTTAGGTGGACTGATTTAAGAGATTAACTTTTGAATTAGAATGTTGTTTTGAGTCAGAAGTTATATTAATTATTGTTTACTGTGGGTCATGGGTTCTGCCAATTATTGTTTCAGTTAAAGGTTAACATGATCTTGACTTTGACTTTAAATGCAAAAACTGTAATGCTGGAAATGGAAGATCAGAACAGTCTTGGAGAGGCTACGTTCACTTTCTCCAGAATCCCAGCCTTCTGACAAAGTTTGGTGGACCTATCCCCATGTCCACCTGTTGGCTGACAGCAAGAGGCAGCCAGACCCTCTTGGTCCAGTAACATATGCACACTAGTTTGTAAGTGGGTTTGTATATTTTCGCTCTCAGATGTTCCCACATTTGGGAGTGGGTATGGGTGGGAGACAATAAATCTATCATAAGCAAAATTATGCAAAACAGAAAAAGTAGAATATTTCACTTGCTATTATTTCTCTCACATCTCCTATTTCCAGTGAATAATTATTACTCAAATGGGACAAAATGATGTGTTCTTTCTGGCTTGTTATTTTTCAGTAGCAAAATATTAATAGTGGAAATTAGTAGATGAAATGCAGAGCAAAGCCCTCTATACAGTTAAACTCATCACCACGTAAATAAAAGGGATCATCCAAACATCTGCAAGAACTGATAAAAAGAACCCTCTTTTGCTTGGCCAGAAGGAGCTAAACCTTTCTTCCCAACTTGTGATAGCATTCCGACCTCAGTCACTGACGGTGGCAAGCATTTATGCCAGTATTGCTACTGGGGAGAACAATTGCTTAAGGCCACTTCATCAGGGTTGTATAATACATTGCCTGGGTCTCCTAGTTGCCTGTTCTCCAATCTCAAAGAGGCTTAGGCAAAACGGACCTCTTACTACATGTGTCTGTCTTTGCCAATAAAAATAATGATTGTAATGATTTATTGAATATATATCATGGGTAGAGATATGGCTGGGATTCCTTTCTTGGGTTGATATCCATGTTGTTAAGAATTAGAACCTCCACTTCCCAAAGGAAGAAAGTACTGTAGACAAATATCCATGGTGTTTTAGATTTACTTGCATATAGTATATATCTCGCTCTCCTTTCCTAATATATGATGTACTACATCTTTATAATTATACCTAGATAGCTAAAAGCACTATTCATATTCCCTAAACATAAAACATTTACTTGACCTCTGATAGTGTTTTATGGTTCAGTCTATTTGAAGGATTTGGCTTCTCTATAAACACACTGTGATGCATGCAGCCTTGCTCCATCAGTTTTCACGACCTGGAGCATTCAGACGGCAGGACAAATGAACTGGTTAATATCAAACCATTGTAACTCTCCAAAGGACTTTGACCATAAACGCAACTGCTTTTCAAGGATCAAGAGGAAGAGTCAGAGGAAAATAGAGACTCTTTAAGTCTTACAGAAGGCATTGTGTATTCAGATATTTTATTATCTTATCTGAACACTAAGGTATCTTTACATAGTGTCTATTTGACTTTTTAGAACATTTCTAAACTTTTACTTGTATTTGGTAGAATGGCTATTTTGTATTCTTTCCATCTTAGACTCTACTAGTTCAAGAATTACCTCCATTCCAAAATGAAACAACTGATTTGAATAGGAAGTTTAAACAGTTCGTATCTCAGCAGCTGGAAGTATCAGTATTCTAAACACTGAAGCATGGATGCTTTTTTCTTTACTGACCATGAGAACACAGACCCTAGGGTTCCTATTCATAATATCTGATGAGCATGTATTTAACTGTAAGGGAATGATGCTTGAATACTGTAAGAAGCCAAAACAACTTTTAGGGAGGCTGTGCCTCCTCAGAGAGATGGCAAATCTGACTGTGAGTAATATACATCTGGTGTCAAACACAGTCTTGGGTCCCCATTCTGCCGTTAACTGCGAACACAGTAAGTGATCACACTTGGGTCAATGATGAACAGCATTCTAATATTGTATTTTTATTATACCTTTTCCATGTTTCAATATGTTTAGATACACAAATCCTTAGCACCAAGTCACAGTGTACTACAGTATTCAGTAGAGACACACACCGTACAGGTTTGTAGCCCAGACAACAGGCCCTACCACACAGCCTAGGTATGTAGTAGGCTCCACCAGCGAAGTGTGAGTCCATGCTGTGATGTTCACACAACGAAGTTACCTCACGATGCATTTCTTAGACTGGGACTCAGTTAAGTGATACTAGAGTGTACATAATGGTCTTTCTTGTACATATCACCAAATTAGGTTGTAGCAGCAAAAACTAAATGAAAGTTCTTGTTAAAAGCCCTGGGACAACTCTACAACCACAACAGCAACTATTTTAATTCACTAAGGATCTAGTTAGTCCAAGCCAGGCACTCAGCTAGCCACTGTATAAAAGTTGTATCATTCAATCCTCAGAATGACACCATCCAGTTGATGACGTGACTATCATTTGACAACTAAGTGAAGTGAGACTCAGGTTTACTGATGAAGTTATCTTGAATCCCACAGCCGGGGAGTGGCAGAGCATACATAAAAGTCAGCTCTGTCAGGCTCATCTCTGTGTAAACCACTTGGCTTGTCTTTCTACCTCAATATACTCTCCCTGGAGATACAAGGATTTAACGGTATGTGTCCATCAGAAAAATCCAGTTAGAACCCAAGAATGCTGAAATTTAAACTTCTAAAAATACTCTGTATATATTGTTCCATGATGAAACTCAGGATGCTAAGAATACAGTATTTAGGTAGGGTAAGAGCTCTAAACACAGAAAAGTGATTACTATTTAAGCTACATCGTGTGTGTGTGTGTGTGTGTGTGTGTAAATTAACCAAAGATAACTGTCCCATGTTTACAAAGCATGAATTTCATGTTTTGGGATACGCCCAAAAGAATAGTAAGATTTAAGTTTGATTTCTCCAGTGACCTACTTATGGGGAAGTCAAGTGACAAAACAGCCTTGGCTTAAAACCCCAGCATCCCTAAGTGTCTCTTTTTAAAATACAAAAACTGAACTGTTGGTGTTCACAACAAAAGCAAGGAAAGTGCAATTAGTTCTTGGCAAACAAAGCAAAAGCTGACACAAATGAAACTGCCAGATTAATTAGTCCCAAATAAGCAGCGATTTAGTCAACAGCAAAGTTTGAATGCTCTGTTTTGAGAGGTAACTAGCCCAAGCATGTTAAGAACAATCCCTCAGGAGACTGGCCGGGGGATGTTTCTCAGGTTGGACTGAACCCTCCTCACAGAAATCTTTTCAGGAACACTGTGGCCCTCTTAGTTCGCTCTTCTAACGCGAATTTATTGCTTTATCAATTTTTAACAATTTGGAGTTTACACTTGCTCCAGAAACTCAGCAATCTAGTTAAATAGAGCAATAGGGAGGCAGTGGGATAAATTGTGAGATTACATCCAGAGACCAATGTTGATCATTTTTCCTCCTAAATTCACATTTCTATTGGTTCTGGAACAAGTAGGAAAAATGAACAAACAATATGCAATAAACACTTCCTGGATCTTCTACTTCTCAGGCCTAAATAAGATAAAATCAGTGTTTGAGAGTAAACATTCGCTTTATCAGGCCACAAGTTGAGCTTGAAGCACTAGGAAGAGGACCAGCCTTGAGGGGCTAGCCTTTTTTTCCATATATTTCCTAACTAGTTTTTGTATGTTATGCAAATGTTACATGACAAAGGTTACCTGAAAAGTTCTGTGCTTTAGAAACCTCCAGTGTATGAGTGTGCTTTTCCATACCACTCTGTGAATCTAAAGACTCCATCAGAGGCATTGGTCAATATCTATGAATCTAAATATTCTCACAAATGTCCTTCCTTAGACTGTCCTCTTCCAGCCCCTTTCTGTCCCCGTGTGCAAAGAATCTACCTAAACCATTTTAATTATCCCAAATAAATATAATTTTTCACATCTAATCCCACGTTGGTAAGCTACCCACCTTCCTAGCTTCTCTGTTAATTAGGCACTAAATCGAGGACTCTTTTTCATAGTTTAGTATAGATATTTGTATCCAAAGATATCCTAATACCAAGGTGAGGAACTTACTGAAAGAAAATGATGTACAGATGGGGACAGGGAAAGAGAGAAAAGGAGGCCTAGAGGGCAGCGCCTGTGGCTCAAAGAAGTAGGGCACCGGCCCCATATTCTAGAGGTGGCAGGTTCAAACCCAGCCCCAGCCAAAAACTGCAAAAAAAAAAAAAAAGAAAAAGAGGCCTAGAATCTGCCAAGAGCCCGCCCACTGACTCACAGGTGGGAGCCTACCTTGCTAGGGCCAATCCCAACTTGCAGGTAGTATGAAATAAGAGTAAACACGAAGATAGGAATTCAGGCACTTCTGATTACAAAATTTCTGTTCTGCAAAAGTAGTCATCTTTGATAATGTAAGTACATAGGTATTCTACAATGGAGTCGAGATAACTTTCCTACTCATCAAACATTGTGTCAGCGCTCATGAAATTTAGAACCAAACAAGTTCTATCGCTCTGTATTTTTGCACTCACTAAAAGAACCAAGAGCAGCAAAATTGCCCTTCCCCCAAATGGGAGGGAAGCAGAGAATTCATAAAAGTTTTCTGAAACTGTCTTGATATTTACAAATCTACAACAAAGGAGGTACTTGAAAAGAGAGACAGGTGTTAAACTTTCAAAAACTGCAAAACTCTTCTGTGCTCTTAACAAGCAGAGGTGATCACACACACGAAATGTTAGTTATGAACTATTTTAAGAAAAAGACGGTCAGGAAAGCAAGCAGTCGCCAATCTGCACCAGCAGACCACACCCTGTACCCTACCTGCGCCCACCACGAGGGCCTTGGACCCACAGGTGCGGATGCAGTTCACGAGGGAGAAGGAGCGGACGTTGGAGTTGAGGAAGGCCACCACGCAGCCCAGCTTGGCCAGGCCGAACCACACGTGCACGAAGTCCGGCTCGTTGCTCATCAGCAGAGCCACAGTGTCCCCCTTTTTTAAAGAGGAATGGTTCAGGAAGACGTGGGCCACCCTGCTGCTCCTTCGGTCCACATCCTGATAGGTGTAGGTGTCTCCTTCATAGATGATGAAAGGTTTCTGGGGTTGCCTCCTAGCCTGGATCAGGAATTTATCCAGCACCGTGACCAGCTCCCCTCTCTGTTGGTATCTCTTTACTCGAAATCCTATGCACACCACCTTGAGCAGGAAGCAGAAGTCGTCCCAGAAGTAAGGGAACAGGAGTTTCTGCACAAAGTGCAGGAAGACCATTCCAGTCCCCAGTCCTGTGAGCCATGACAAGAGCATGGGGGCCATGGATCAGAAGGCCGCTCTGATCTCAGGTCTGCCAGCGCTGTCCCCAGAGACCGCAGGTCCAGACTTCTCAGGGCTGACACCTGGGTCTTGCCAGCTTTTCCAAGGCAGGAGGGGGAATCCCGAGAAACAGAATCAGAGGTTTCACCCAGGAGGTCGCCCAAAACAGTGCTGGGCATAAGGTTGGGGACGCGGGGCGGCTGTAGACCAGAGAGCCCCGGATCCCTGCGAGAAATCAACGAAGGCGCTTGCAGGGGCCTCAGAACCTACTAGCTCAGGCTGCGCCCTCGCCTCCCACCCCGACGGCCGCCTGTGCGCTGCCGCGTTCCCAGGCGCTTTCCAGGTCCTGTCCCCTGGCGGGCTGTCAGTCTTCCGCGCCTCCAAGCAAATGCCACACTCAAAAGTAGCTCCAGGGACAGACGTGCTTCTCCCTAGGAGAAGCTGTCAGTCGGAGGCTCAATTTGAGCCGGGAGAAGCTGGGTGGCGAGGAGTGGGAAGGGCAGCGGCTTCCCTTCTCCACTCGCCAGCAACCACTCAGGTCTCCGGGCCACGCCTCGGGCCAGCAGCAGCAGCAGCCCCTGGGCGCCGCCGCCCCGCCCTGCCCCGCCCGGCCCCGCGAGCTCCCCTCCGACGCACCAGGTCCGGGAGAGCTGTTCCCAGGTGACCGCCGCCCGGGCGGGAAGGCGCTGTCCTGCACCGCAGTCGCAGCTCGCACTGCGAGTGTCCTTTCGTCGGGCTGGTGTGTGGCTCCTCCAAACCACGCGGGGGTGTCGCCCGCTTCCCTCCTGCCTCCAGGCTCCCGGCCAACCCCAGCCCCCGGGCCGCAGGCAGCCGGAACGGCCTGGACTCTGCCCCCCGCTGCGCCCTGGGCGCGCATCCCACCACCTGGACTCACGTGCCCGCCGCCGGCTCGCACTCCGGGCCACTGGAGGGGATCGGGACAGTTCCGTGGAGGGAAAGCCAGGATCCGGAAGGCTCAGGGTCTCAGAGGAACCGGGCTGCGGGAATCGGGTCGGGCAGCGCACGTCCCTGGAGAGGCCAGTAAGGGAGGAAGAGTGCTGCCCAAATGACAGATGGAATCAACAATTAATGGGAGCTACACTAGAGAGTGGAAACAATAACAAATACGCGGGGAGGGAAGGAGTTTGCAAACTGGACACTTCCAAGAATGCTATTTTGTGAAGGAGAAAGGAATATTTGGGCAGACCAGAAAATAGATATTTTTTTTTTTTAACAAAGAAGCATTTTTGAAAACATATTTATAGGTTGGTGCATACATCTATATTATAACTCTATCCTTAGAGGGTATAGATAGTGCATTATACAGAATTTTCCTAAAATGTCAGTTGATTTGAGATCCTAAGTTGATATTCATATCCATATTCAAATATAAAGACAAAGTATAAGGCTGACTATTCTCCTTCTTAAAAATAACACGAATTTTTTCCATTTCGGTTATTTATGAAATTATCAGGACTTGATGTAAAAAATTCTATAGAGGAAGTCCAGTGTGGTTTCTCAGCTTGTACTCACTACAGTTTGGGGAGGAGGAGGCAGGAGAATCACTGGAGGCCAAACACAGGGAGATACTGTCTCTAATAAAAAGCTAAAACCAGCCCTGCTGGTGATGCCCACCTTTAGTCCCAGCTACTTAGGAGGCTGGTATAGGAGGATCGCTTGCACCCAGGGGTTTGAGGTTATAGTGAGCCACGATAAGACCAGTGCACTCTAATCTAGATAGAAGAGGAAGATCCTGTCTCAAAAAGAAAAAAAAAAAATCTAAAGAGGGGTTGGAATTAAACTAACATTGAAAAAACCAAGTAGCATTTTTTTTTTTTTTTTTTTTTTTAGAGACAGAGTCTTCACTTTATCACCCTGGGTAGAGTGCTGTGGAGTCACAGCTCACAGCAACTTCCACCTCCTGGGCTTAGGAGATTGTCTTGCCTCAGCCTCCCCAGTAGCTTAGACTATAGGCGCCCACCACAACGCCCAGCTAGAAAAAACCGGGTAGCATTTAATTACATCTTTTTCTAGACACCATCATTCCAGCTCTCTGCTTTATTGTGTATAGATGGTTAACTGTATATATTAAAATAACTAATCATTGCCTTACATTGTCAGGCTTTTCTCCTGTCTTATGCTCTTCAGCTGGGTTTAGCTAGCCTCAGATTCTCTACTAAAAGAAAAACTAGTAATCTGAAAAGGATTACCTTGACATCCCAGTGAAGAACCCCAAAGAAATATAGTCTAACACCTCTTTATGTAGATGAGGAAAATGCTTTCTAAATTTACACAAGATCTGATCTTTTTTATTTAGAAGTATCTTTTTAGGTGAAAAAAACAAAAACAAAAAACTGATATCAGGTAGTTTACGACTTGAAAGTTAGCTTACAACTTGAAAAGCATCATTGAAATTCCATTGTTTTCTCTCCTGCCTCTGATCTAAGTCAGTCACCGCCAGAATAGAATATGGAGCAGGTGGTCTCACTCTTGGATTTCCAACATGAGTAAAACTGGTCCCTCCCTGGTAGGAAACAAATAGATAAAGAAATATGTTTGTCTTTTTTTTATTTCGCTAAATCAAAAACATTAATCACACATTACAACACTTGCCATCTATTGTCACTATTATTTCATAAAGGACGAATTTATTTTATTTTTAGCATTTAAAAGGAGGAAGAGAATGCCATTGTAATAAAAAACAGTCTTTTAAAATGAAAAAATTTACTTCATGAAAAATTCTTTATGCTACACTTTTTTTTTTTTAATCATGGACACTCTAACTTTATCCCCAAGACAGGGAACTAAATTTTTAACAACTACTTATAAAAATGAGTCTAGAATATATTTGGCACCATAAATGAGAAACAGTTTGATTTATTAGGAAGAACTACAAGTACATTTTCTGTTGCCAAAATTTGTACTGGCCCAAACCAATATCATACCTGAAATCTAACCGTGGAAAAAGGAATCAATGAAAATCTTGGGGCAGTGAATGGTTTCATGTGTATTCCTATATCAGCCCATGTATCTGTTGCCATTTTGTCCAGAAATTTTACATTCACTTTTATTTATTTACTTATTTATTTTCTGGAGACAGTCTCACTCAGTTGCCAAAGAGTGCCGTGGAGTTATTGCTCATAGCAACCTCAAATTCTTGGGCTCGAGCAATCCTCTTGCCTCAGCCTCCTAAGTAGCTGAGAGAGTACAGGCTCCCACCACAATGCCTGGTTATTTTTAGAGGCAGAGTCTTGCTCTTGCTCAGGCTGTTTTGGAACTGGTGAGCTCAAGTGATTCACCTGCCTAGGCCTCCCAGAGTGCTAGAATTACAGGCATGAGCCACCACCCCCAGCCTACATTCACTTTTAAATACTACCAAAGACTGCTAAGTAAAATAGATACAATTTTTCAGTTACATTAATTAATTATTGTAAAATGGGGAAAGATAGTAAGAGTTATTAATAGTTACAAGTGAATAACTCTATCATTTAACTAAAATAAAGTGAAATGAACACGTGTAAATAATCCAGACATTTCTGTTACCATTACTTTTGACCAGGGACAGTGCAATTTTTTTCAAGTTCCCCTTTCTGAAATACAGAAATTTTATGTGTTTCTTTCATGTTGTTTGAAAATAAAAATATTGCGACCAAATGCAAATAAATTCAAAAAGGAGAAGTTTATTTTCAATTTACATATGCTCTCTCAACCCCATCTCCATTTCTGATTTGACTTTCCTTTCTAACACCTTCTCATCCCCTCTGCAACCTCAGTTCTCTGGGAGATGAATTATTTAATGAGTAGGACAAAGTAAACCTGAACAAACAGCTGCATGATGGACACTGACTCATCTTATGCCCGCAGGATTTTGCCGCTGTACCCTAAGAATCCTGACTCTTTACTGTCAAATCACCTGTCTCTGGTACAGTTCTACAGCAATTGCCATTCATATTCTGGGACGTTTGGGTGATGAGCAGGAGACCCGACAAAATTCCAAATGATGCTATGTTGGTTGCCAAAATATCAGGATGGGTGCTTGCCATGGCCAATAAGCTCTTAACCCAGACTGCAGCTGAGGCTTGGGAAAAGGACTGAAGCGAAGTGGAATGTGTGAAAGAGTTGGATGGCTCTGAGATGAGGGTGAGATGCTGAATGCGGAACTCATCCGCTTCACAGCTCTACCCAGGAACAGGGGCCTGCTCGGTTCTTAATCACTGCTTTTATGATCTGATAATAACTTGGGTTTTGGTGGGAAGCTTACTCTCCCTGTAATCTAATGTTTATTTGTATTAATGAATAATCATTGCCCAGAATATTATCCCACGTAAGGACTCATGAAGCAAACTCAACATTATAGATGGGACATGTTGTTAGAAAGTTGAAGACTATTAACATTACTACAAGTCAGATACATCAAACACGTCTCAAAATATAAAAATTTTATAGTAGCAAATAAGTGATCCTATAATAATAGTCTTGTGAATAATTCTCAAACAAATATTTAACTTTCATTTTTACCATTCATTAGAAACTATGCTTAGAAATTTATGCCAATCGGGATCCTGCCAAGAAGATACATTATGCATGTATTTTATTTCTGGTTTTTGTAAACAACTTTATTTTAAACCCAGATACTTCTAGTTATGACAATTTTCCCTTCCTTGGTGTTAGTAAACTTTATTGTCTGGAAGATACGTATGCAAAGTTTTACCACTGACCCTGAGTCCTCAGGGCAGCTTCATTTCTATTTTATAAGCCACCTACATGGAGGCAGTTCCTTTGATCATTGGTGAGATAAATCAGAGAAACTCTTTGGTGACTTTTGTCAGGAAATAATGATGCTCCGGATGTTGCAGCAAATCATCCCATTGGCCCCTACTTTGACAGGTCCTATACAGTCTAAAATTTAGTCTCAAAAGTACAGAAGCAGAGAGTGGAACTTCTGAGATTTAAACGTGGTGTAAATCCCATTTCAATATGTTCTTCACATTTACAACACTTAAAACATGTTTTACCAATAACTTCATTCTAATAATTATTTTTCCTGGGGTAGGCAGTCAGTTCAGTAATGGTGACCCAGACTATACCTGGCATGACAACACCAATTTCTGGTTTCCACTGGTGGATTCAAGACGGTTTCTCCAGCTCTCACTCTTGGGGCCGGAGAGGAAGGTGCCCAGGAAAGACAAGCCAATTGTTCTTTCTTTCAATCTTGCTTTTTTTTTTAAAAAGCTTTTATTAAATAAAGATAGTAAACACTCATAATAGTAGAAATAATATAATATTGATCCCCCTCCCCACCATATAGGCATTATGTCGAATTAGTGATTACCATCATATTCAATTTGTTTCATATATTTTTGAGGTATTTTAAATAGATTGCAGACAACATGGCATTGTTCCCCTATATACCTCAGAGTGAGTCACTGAAGAAAAGACATTTTTCCACCTACTTATAATATCATGATTGCTCCTGATAAAAGAAATAATCCTTTAATACCATCTAATGTGAGTCCACATTTAGTTCCTTTCAAAATATATTTTAGGGTTTATTTGTCTCAACCAAAATTATTGCAAGCTTTACAGTAAGGAAAATGGTTCCTGTCACAACGTCTTTATCTTTTTCCAAGATTTACTTGTTCAAAAGAACAGGCGTTGGGAGTGTCCCACCTGTGCCTCCGTCTGATGGCTTCTCCCTGTTCTTGTTTACCATGTTCTTCTGTCTCCTGTGTTTCATGTAAACTTGTAATTAGATCTTAATAATTGATGAGACTTTGGTTAAACATTTTTGGCAAGGCCAAACAGGTGATGCTATGTACTTTATGTCATGGTATGTGGGGAGAAACCTAATCTGGTTGTTGGGAATGAGAAAACATTTCACAATTGATGATGATAAACTTGAATATCAGTTTTAGGTGCTACTGTTTATGTTTTCCCCTTTGTTCTTTCCCCTCTGTGCTACTTCACAAGTACCAGCAAGAGGTACTTTGCCCCTATGAATGTTTAGTTTTCTGCTGGTCATTCACTCAATTATCTTATCATTCATCAGTAGATCTTTACCCGAATCAATTATTTCATAGGGTTGAAAAGGATCTTCTTAATTCTATCACTATTTCTATTATTAGCTGATATTTTTCCTAACAGAAGAACTTCTTGACAAGAATAGTATGATAATTCTGAAATAGAGTTTGCACAAAAAAGTGAGATAAATGCTCAATTCTTTTTCCTCAACAATCAACTTTCAAAGTGAGGACTTTGTGCAACATCCACTTCTGTTATTGGCAAAAATAACCTGAAATTTAAAAATGCTTTTTTATTTTCTGTTTATATATTATGTTTTGAATATAGAAAACATCAGATTTAAAATGTAGAACTATATAAAATGATATACTCAGAACATTTGCCCTTCATCTCATCCCTTCTACGCTTATTACCAGTGTATTTATAGCAATACACCTGGTTTTCAGTTCATTCTTCTGATATTTCTTTCTGCAACAACATAAAAAATACCTATATATCGATATTTTTTCTTTCTTTTGTTTTACATAATGTAGTTTGCTTTATACAGGGATCTGTGCCTTGCTTTTTTCATTTAATGTATCCTGGTGATCACAACCTATCCTTATGCAGACCTGGTCTTCATTTTCTTTTATGGTTACAGAGACTCCATTGTGGGCAATCTCGTAACTTATTCAGCTCCTTCCCTACTGATGGGCATTTAGGCTTGTTTCCAGCATTTTGCCATTACAAATAGTGCTACAGTTAACAAGTCTATTATAATTTTAACTTTGGGCTAGCTTCTTAGAAATGGGATTACTGAATCAAAGAACAAATACACCTGTGATTTTCCTGGGTATTGTCAATCTCCCCACCATATTGGTTGTATTATTGTCAGGCACACACCACACCAGCAGTGGATGAGAATATTGAGGAAGTGCAAAAAAAAAGTCTCTAATAAGACTACTTTTCAGCTTGGTGCCCATAGCTCAAGCAGCTAAGGCACCAGCCACCTACACCAGAGCTGGTGGTTCGAATCCAGCCTGGGCTGCCAAACATCAATGACAACTACAACCAAGAAATAGCCGGGCTTTGTGTCAGGCACCTGGAGTCCCAGCTACTTGGGAGGCTGAGGCAAGAGAATTGCTTAAGCCCAGGAATTGGAGGTTGCTGTGAGCTGTGATGTCACAGCACTCTACCCAGGGTGACAGCTTGAGGCTCTGTCTCAAAAACAAACAAACAAAAAAACTATACTAAAAAAAAAAGGCTACTTTTAATTAATTTGGAAATACCAGGGACTATATAAAATGTTCCCACAAATACATACAAGTTAGTTTATGTTATTTTTATACAGATTTTGATTCTGTGTTGTGTTTTAACACTACTATTAAAGTGTTTTGACCCTATAAAATATAAATTCTGTCTTGACATGAAACTATATAATTCAAAATCCATGTCAGTTCCATGCTTCTTGCAATACTAAACTTCTTATGTGTATCTCATAGTAAATTAGAAAAACTAAAACAAAAGCTAAACTAAACAAACAGGTCTGTTCAGAGATGAAATGAGAAATATGACCATAATATGGCCTCAAAATCTAAGCCACATACTTCAATGAGATGTTCTCCAAACATTTATAAGAATGTGTGTCCTGATTTGCTATTGGAGTTAAATTTTGGCTCATTGAGTCAGTGATGTCCATGAGCTGCCTAATACAGTATCAAATGAAAACCTGATTATGCCAGATGGGGAATGTCTGATGTTTGCCAACAGGAGTAACTTGTCATCTCTTTAAAACTAGCTTTTGAACTCACAGAAAGATTCCAAAAGGCCTAATGTGGTTCCCTTTCAATGTGGAAATGTCATAAACAGAACTCAAATTTTATAATATATTTTTTATTGATGTCACAGACAGAACTTCAAATTTTATAATATATTTTATTATTGATATAAGATATCAAGAAACAGATGGAGAAAGCTTGTTTTTCCATCCCAGCCATGGGGCTCCAAGAAATAGTCAACCATAGATCTTTTGCCCTATTCCAACAAATTGAAAACTGGAATAAACACAGTGACTGGCACCCTTATCTAGAAAGAGGTAGAGTAGAGGGGATACACCTGCCAGCAATAACTCACAGGAAGAACCTCAGGCTAGAGGGTGTATCTGGAGGGAGTAGAAGCCTAGCTAGACTTGGCTGCTGCCATCTGGCCACAAAACTAGTCATAGCTTAGCCTCTGGAGTATTCTTATGCAACTCAGGACCATCTTTGACGAGGCTCTAATAGCAGTGTTCTTCAATCTTTTTTGTCTCACAGCACACTAACCTATAGGTAAACTTCTGTGGCACACTTAAATTATGTCAAAAAAAAAAAAAGAATATACTTACCATACTTTGAACTTCTTTTAAAAATAATTCCATTAAATATCTTTAAAAATTTTGGTAGAACTCCAAAGATCCTCTCACAGCACACTGGTTGAAAAATCATAGCTCAATAGGGAATGTTAGTTAATCAATTCCCATCTTACTAGGAAAGCTTATGTCTAGCACTCTATGTATACCCTAGAATAATGCTGGTGAACTACCACTGATGTAATACTAAGCATAGAGACTCTGCGCTTCAGGGTTCTCTGCTTTTTCTCACTTGATATAATGACACTGTGCAGAACATATTCCTTTTTTTTTTTTTTTTTTTTAGCTATGGCTTGTTATTTTCATGTGGATAGCTCAACAGAACTGGGACCTACTTACTACTGCTTACTAGGACCTACTTCTGTTGAGCTATCCTCATAAAAATAAAAAGCCAAACTCTACAAAACAGAAACCAAACTTTGGATTTAAAAGAAACCTAGGCCTGTCACAGGATTCTGGTTGAAAGATACATGTTTTTATGGATGAGAAATACAGTGCTAGAGAGTGAAGAAGGAATGGTAGTTTGGGGGACCTATTTCCCAAAGTGGTCTGGGGGAGGTGTTACAGTGCTAGATATAGGGTGATGAGATAGTGGTCACTCCCCACGGCCTTGGAACAGATCTTGCTGTCACCCAATGCTGGTAACAGAGAGTGGGACAACAAAAGTAGTCAAGGCACCAACAAACATTCTTGGCTTGAGCATTCATCATGTAAATCCAAAGGTGTGGGCATAGGCTGTGTTGGGGTAGAGGTGCTGAAAGCTGTCAGCCAGTGGCACATCTTGCAGCAATTCTCCAGAGCCTTGGTGCTTTTGTGGAGTGAAGCTAGCATTCTTTTTGTTTCCCTTGGGGTTAGGAAGGTCAATTTCTTCAAGGGCCACATTAAGATCTTTACACAGCACAGGGGGCTTTTGGGACATCAAGCCCTTCAAGAACTTGCAAAAGGCTTCATCCCAGCACTGCCTGGTGTGTATCTCATAACAAATTAGAAAAACTAAAAGAAAAGCTAAACTAAACCAACAGGTCTGTTCAGAGATGAGACATATAACAATAATGTGGTCTCAAAGTGTAAGCCACATACTTCATTGAGATATTCTCCAAACCATTATAAGAATGTGTGTCCTGGTTTGCTACTAGAGGCACATATAAATTTTGGCTGATTGAATCAGTGACATCCATCACTGATTGTGCAGAACATACTCATCCAGACCCATGTACAACGGGGTATGGTCTTAGTCAATCAGCTTGTTGCTCTTCACATTCAAATTAGCCACAGTTCCCTAATCCAACTCTGCTATGACTCATCCTCAGCTCTGCACACTTGGATCATCCTGTCCTTTGGCTTCCAAGATTACATGAAATAGAATTAATGAATCCTCATTCATATTCTTCTCTTGGCAGACCCTATTTGCAAAAATTGTATGTGCTTATACAGTTCATGGTACCCATTTCCAAAATGAGAGCAAATCCAGAGAACACTGCAAGCTAAGGAATACTTCAGGGCTATATTGCCTAGGCTGTACCTCACTTCTGTAGGACAACATTGCCATACTCTAATTCTTCCAGGCATTTAATCAGTAAACTTTCTTCATTGTAACAGCTTTTATTCCTCCTACTGTCATTGTGGGTATTTCAACATCTGACTAGATTTAGATGCTCATTTTGATGACAAAGAGAAAGACCCTGAACCACAGAATTCAACAACCTTGAGAACCTGGAAAAGATGAGACACAGATTCTCCCCAGAGTCCCTAGAAAGGAGGCAGTCCTGCCAACACCTTAGTTTGAGCAAAAGGAAACCTGGTTCTGACTTCTTATCTCCACATCTGTAAGACAATATGTTGTATTGTTTTAAGCCACTACATTTGTAGTGATGTAATTTGTTCTACAGGCATATAGAAAACCAGTACACCTGTTATCTCTTTGAGCATCTTATAGAACTAATTGATATCATCCCTCCTTTATACTAATGAGTTGTTTCTTCTACCTCTTTTTCCTAATGAATTTGTCTAGAGGTTCACCCATTTTATTAATCTCCTCAAGAAACTAACTTTTAGTTTCATTGATTCTGTTGTTCTGCTTTCTGTTTCATTGAGTTCTCCTCTCTCTCCTTCCTTTATTTTAATTGGGGCTTTAACTTAGTCTTCTTTTTCTAGTTTCTTAAAGTTGAACTTGAATGCCCTGATTTCCTGCTAAGAATTGCTTTAGGTGCACCTTACATATTTTGAAATGTTGGGTTCATTTTATTCTGTTCAAAATGCTTTACAATCCCATTTTCTTTCTTTTTTGATTAAGGAGATTTTTATAAAGATGTTGTTTAGCTTCTAAATATTTGCTAATTTTCCAGATATCTTTCTCTTTTTGATTCTTAATTTAATTCTATTGTGGTCAGAGAACATACTTTGTATGACTTGAATCATCTGAAATTCATTGAGAATTTTTGTACAGCCCAAAATATGGTCTATAAATGTTCCTGTGGCAATTGAAAATAATGAATCTTCTACTGGCAGGAGACATGGAAGTAGTTTGATCTTTTTAAGACTTACCCTTAAGCTTTATTGCTCAGAATGAGAGTGATGAATAGTGTAGAGTTAATATTTCCCTACCACTCAGGTAAAACCTTTCTGGCTACCAGTGCCTTATGAACACTGAGGCCTTCCACTCTAGATGGCTAGAATAGACATCATTCCTGGCCCTGGCCCCATCTGAGATTCGAGTATTATTCCCTTATTCTTTTGATTGGCTCTTTCCTCAACTTTGGATGCATGCATGCCCTGATTTGAACTCAGCTGAAGATTTGAGTAGTACTTTCTACAGATTCAGCACTTTTCCTGGATATCTCCCTCCTCTCATACAATGCCATGAAACCTCTAGCTTCCTTAATCTCCCTGGATTCTGAACTCCATCTCCTCCATTCAAGGAAAATGTCAGATTCTACATAGTTCTCTCTCTTGTACGATGTCCTGAAACTCTTTCTAGTCAGTAAACTGGGATAGCCGTACAGCTCATTGATTTTTTTTGACATCTCTCAAGGATCACTGTTTTTCACTGCCAGATATCTAAAGCCTAGAAACCCTTTTTTTCCATATATTTTGTCCAGTTTTTAAGTTGTTCAGACATGAAGTTTAATTCATTATTACTAGTCCATCTTTACCAGAAGTAGCTAGCTTCATGCCCAGGGTTTCCTTATCACCATAAATTAGATACATGCTTATCTTTCTGTCTCAAAACCATTTTTATAGCCATCAAGACATACCCACACTCTGTGTTCTCCAGTAAAGTCCTCAAACAAAAAAACTGAATTGTTAACTAATTAATTCCTAATTTATAAGGAGGGATTAGCACTTACAGTATAGTATAATTATAAAAGATTGTCAGAATTATTTTCTTCCAAAATAAAAAGAATACGCTAATTAGAAATTCAGCTTTGAGTAAATAGGAACTTTAGTAAAAAGGTATGCCAGGAAATTATACTGAAAATCATATTGAAAATTGTATAAGATTATTTACATAACTATTTATAATTAGTTCTGTTCCTTTTTGCAATATAGTTAGTTAACATATATGATACAATTTAGTTTTTTTCTCGTCACTTTTCTTGAAAGATCACTTTATGAAAATTATCTTTTTTTTGGCTTTTAAGACTATCAGCATGATGCTGCATCATCTTTGCTTCCTCTATATGATTAGATAGACAAACATATAGATAGATAGATAGATAATTATAAAAAGTAGAAACCTATCCTCACTGAACCCCTCTGTTCTCTTCTAGAAAGTAAAAAAAAAAACTCCCACAGGAGGAAGTTGTAAAGATTTGAGGAGTTAACGTAAAAGAATATACTTTGTAAAATGTAATGTATTCAGTGAAGAATAAGAAATATTATTAATGAAGAAAAAAGTTATACTTACCTGGCAGGGGAGCTACCATGATCATGAAGGTGGTTTTCCCAGGGCGAGGCTTATCCATTGCACTCCGGATGTGCTGACCCCTGCGATTTCCCCAAATGTGGGAAACTCGACTGCATAATTTGTGGTAGTGGGGGACTGCATTCGTGCTTTCCCCTGAAAAAATAAAAATAAAAAATAAATGTATAATATATATTTCTATATTAATGTATATATATAAATATATCAAATAAATATTATATATACATGCATATATATTTCACCAAGATTTCCTGTGAGTCTATCACTCAATTTTTTAAAGGTTGAATTGTTATTGAAATCCCAAGGAGTTTCGGCCTAGGTCTGTCCAACTGCTCATGTCACAAACACCAATTACTGATACACGAAGGGAGGATTGCCAAAGAAGAGGCTGCCTCAACTCAGTGTCTCGGGGACTTGTAAAGGAGAGGCCGTTTGCCTTGAGGCAGGTTGCGATATAGATAACAAGGGACTATATGCATTGGGGGCAGGGTGTGGAAGATGATGAGTCATCAGGAACTCTGCCCAGAAGCCTTCAGAATCTCAACTCCTTTGTATTGAAGAAAATCCATCATTTCTGGGAAAGAACTCTAAAGCAAAGTTAAAAAGGGAAAGGATTAAAAAATATATACTATACACTACCAATTGGGGTAATTGAAATTTATTCACAGAGCTGATTACAGAATGGGTTATATTTAGTTAAAACTTTTCCCATTCCAAAGTCAAAATATTTTCACATGTGTTTTCTTTGGGAAGTTGGATTGCTTTATGATTCACTTTTAACTCTAGAACCTATCTTACACTAATTTTTGTACATGCTGAGAGGTAGGAAACAACGAATATTTTTTTTCCATTTTGGATTTCTAACTGACCCAGCACTATTTATTGTAAAGACTCCTTGATCCCAGTGTATGACAGTGACACCGGGGTTGTATATGAGATGTTCACATATGTGTTCATCAATTTCTGGCATCTCTCTTCTGTTCCACTAATCTATCCATTCATCTAGTCTTTTACCAAAACCACACTATCTTAATATTGGTTATAAGGTATCTTGGCCTCTGGTAGTATTAAGTTTCTCTAACTTCACTAATGGATAGAAAAATCTAAAGTTTAAAATTGTTTAATAAATACAAAAAAAAGGGCAAAAAAGGAAAGTATTATACCTATATCTATTTGTCTTTGTATCAAGACAGAAAAGAGAGAAAATAGAATGGGTAAAAGAAAATCATAGATTTAAACCTCAAAAAAATAATTAATTCCACCAGCAATTCAAAATTATTAAAAGGTACAGATTGTTAGTCTTCATAAAAATGACAAAATCCACCTCAATATCCACAAACTATATGTCAAAAAAGGTACAACAATGTTCAGAGAAAATAATTGGGTAAAGCCACATCTTTCAAAAACTAGTGGGAAAAAAACCTAGTATTGTATCAATATCAGACAAATAAACTTTAAGGAAAATATATTAATAAAAATAATGAGTCACTTTATAATGATAAATGTATTCTCACTAGGGAAAACTGTCAAAGTGAAGCATTTAGTTTTTGAATAAATTAATGATATTGATGAGCATCTGAAGATGAGGAGCCCATAACCAACATAAACTATGGAAAGGAAATATTAATACAGATATTGTGACATTAGAAAATAAGAAAAATATATTATGAACAAATTATGACAATGTTGGAAAGTATAGATAAAATGTACAAATGTCCCGAAATTCTTAACAGAATTTACTTAAGAGACTTAAAAATTTTGCATTTAAGCCATTAAAGCAAACTCACTGATAGTCAAAAAAATCTGTCACAGATCTCAAATTCATCCCATTTACCCTGAAATTAAATTACAATGAGTTCTTCCAAGCATCCAAGAAAGAAACTAAGTCTTCTAGGAAATTAAAAGAAAAATTGACAACCTACTTTTCGTGAGGCCAATATGACCATGACGTAAAATCTAATAAGAACAATACAATTTAGAAATATCATGGGTTAATTTCACTCTTTAAGCTAGTTACAAAAATCCTAAAGATAATATGGGCAAAATCAATCAAGCAAAATATAAAAAAGGTAATATACTGTGACAAAATTAAACTTAATATGGACACAAGCTTTAGACTTAACATTAGACATTTAGTAATTTGAGTAAAGAAAAATTTGTGATCATATTAATAAACAAGAAAAAATATTTCTTCACAGTTTTAGTGTAAAAGCCATACGAAGTAAGAGTATGAGGGAATGTCTTTAATCTTAATAAAAGGAATATACCTGAAATTTGTGGCCTTAAATTCTGTGGTTAAACCCTGAAATACTGTCCGTTAATGATCAAAGTTAAGATTTCCAACTCTCTTTGTGTTTGTGTACCATTTTACTGGAGGAAGCTGCCAACTAAGAAAGCCAAGAAAATAATCTAAAAGGCATAAGGGATGGAAATGAAGAAATTACTCCTAACAGATGGTATGATTGTGTGAGTAGTAAATCCAAAAGAACATAGAGATATATTTTTAGAATTAATGAGAAAGTTCAACAAGTTGGCTCAACACAAAGTCTATACATTAAAATCAATTGTCTTTTTATATGCCATCCACAAAGAAAATATTTTAAAAATATACAAATATAATTTAAAATAACATCAAAAATTTTTGTTGCCCAGGAATAAATCTAACAAAATATATGAAAGAATTCTATAAAGATCATCATAACACATTACTGGAAGTTGTTAAAGAAAACTTCAATAAATGAGATTTTCCTTACTCGTGCAAAACTCAATATTCTAAAGACATCAATTCTTAAAAAAAAAATCCATAAATTTAGAAATGTACTAATCAAACACCCCTGTGCTTTTTGGTGTGTGTTTTCTGGTTTTGTTTTTTCATTTGTTTGTTTTTGTTGTTTGGAGTGTGTGTGTGAAACATAGAAATAGAATGCCCAAATACAGCCAGAATAGTCTGGAAAAAGAAGAGCATAGGAACCTACCTATGCCAGATATCAAGATTTAGTATTAAAATACAGTCATTAAGATGATGTGCTAGGACAAGGATAGATACAGAGGTCAGAAAAGAGACCCTTAAAAACAAGCCCAGATTTAGTGAAGAGTTGACTTACAACAAGATTCCTCTACAGATCAGTGGAGGAAAAAAAGTCTTTTTTTTCAATAAATTGCCATGGGAAAATTGTCTATACATATAAAAAATTAACTTAAACAATTACATCACAACATACATAAGAAAGAAGTCAGGTAAAGACTTCACTGTAAACTCAGAAAATAGTGATTTTGAAGACAATGAGAGAATGTCTTTATGATGTCACAAGAGAAAAGATTTCTTATACAAAACACATAAAGGACTATTTGCAAAGAACAATGTTGATTGATTTAAATACATTAAAATTAAAGACTTTGTTCATCAAAAGTTATCATAAAGGTAGAAAAAAAGCCAAAAACTGGGGAAAAAATATTTTCAGCACATATAAAAACAAAGTATTTATATTAGTATAATAGAAAGAACTACTATAAGTCCATACAAAAAAAGGCAAATACCACAAAAGAAAAATGGACAAAGGACTTGCACAAGCACTCCACAAAGAGGAAAACTTGATAGAATTATCCCCACTAGATTTGGAAAAATTAAAAATCTCATAATATGGGCAGTGCCTGTGGCTCAGTGGGTATGGCACCAGCTCCATATGCCAAGGGTGGCGGGTTCAAACCCAGCCCCAGCCAAACTGCAGCAAAAAGATAGCCCGGAGTTGTGGGGGTCACCTGTAGTCCCAGCTACTCAGGAGGCTGAGGCAAGAGAATCGCCTAAGCCCAGGAGCTGGAGGTTGCTGGAGCTGTGTGATGCCATGGCACTCTACCAAGGGCCATAGAGTGAGACTCTGTCTCTTCAAAAAAAAAAAAAAAAATCTCATTATAAGAAATGATTTTGAGGCTGTGGAACCATGTGGGCTCTCAAAACTTATGGGTGGGATTTAAAGTTGAGCAACTTTAAATTCTCTTTATCCTTACCTAGTCAGTATGAAGCTACCATATCCTATCCGTCAGCAACTTCAGTCTTAAAAAACTCAAGCATAGTTTTATTGGATTACATGTACAATAATTGTTCACAATAGTTCCAGAATGTGCATAGTCAAAATGTCCATCAATATCAAATGGATAAATTGTGCAATTTTTTTATAATGGAATACTATACAACAATAACCATAAACAAGATATAGCCACTTGCAAAAGCAAGGATGAAGCTTAAAATAAAACAAACGATCGAAGTACATATACCATATG
This sequence comes from Perodicticus potto, assembly GCA_963574655.1. Taxonomy (NCBI): domain Eukaryota; kingdom Metazoa; phylum Chordata; class Mammalia; order Primates; family Lorisidae; genus Perodicticus; species Perodicticus potto. The sequence goes on along the minus strand of CAUYRH010146279.1, from coordinate 16,522 downwards.
GCTGTAAATATTACGGTTTAAATACACACACACACACACACACACATACCCAGCTGTAGCTTGTACAGATACATCAGTAGGTAGTAGAATTATGGGGAAAAACAATGAAATCATATCATAAAACTCAGGATAATGATCCTCTTTAGAGGAGACTGATGAGGCTGTAATTAATGGCAGGTACATACTGCTCTGGGCACCGGAAATGCTCTAGTTTTTGCCTGGATCATGTATACATGAGTGCTCACTTTACATCAATTCATGAAATTATAATACTATGACCTAACTATACATTATTATTTTATAAAAAGAGACAAAAGTCACTAACTGATAAGATCCAAAGAAAGAAACACTGGTGATAAAGTTAAAGAAAATTCCAGGAAAAAAAAGAATGCAACTGGTAGTATAGAATGGAAGTAAGAAACTTATGGGATAAATAACAAGGATGAAATATCTTTCTCATGGGAATTTTAGAATAATACCAAAGAAAATTAAGAGGAGTCAAAGCAATTATAAAACTGAAAATAATAATCATCTCAAGGTGAAGCATGTTTTGACACTTCAGATTGAAAAGTGTTATATATTCATATAGGGCTGTTTCTGAGGGGTTCTAATCCAGCTGAAATTTCTATGTTTTAAGGATAAAGAGGAAATAAAGAGCTATAAGAGAGCTAAAAACAGAAAGAAAGAACTCTAAACATGAGTTACATACTGATAGAGATCTGACTTAGGTAAGAATGCTGGAAGAAAAAGAAAAAGTGGTTTTCAAATTCCTAAGGAAAATAATTTTGACACTAATCTTCAATTAACTAACAATTATATGAATGTACAGACATTAAGTGCATTCCATACAAAACTCCATTTATTCATTACAATCAACATGTAAGTAAATTAGTATTCTCTATCCCCTTTTTATGAATGAGGAAAAAAATGAGGCGCAGAGTGTTCTGTAACTTCTGCATAAAGCTAGTAAGAAACAGCATGGGATTCAGAAGCACATGGACTGGCTTGAGAATTTATACTTTTAATCTCTAGGCCACTTCCCTCTCTATGAAATCAGCACATTGTACCCATAAATGCATTAATATATACATGATCTATGTGTTTACAATTTAATTAAAAAAATACCTGGCCAAATTATTATTTCCTTATAAATGAGGGGGGAATATTTAGGACAAATAAGGGCTCAGAAATTTTACTATCCATGAATCATTTCTGAAGAACAGAAAAATTGCTTGAAATATTATCTGGCAATTTTGTCACTTATCTTCCCCAGAAAGGGAAGATACTAGTTGTGAAATATTCCATCCATTCTCCCTTTCCTTTTTTTGTATATAATTTATATTCCAGGGCATTCTGCCCTACTTCAGAGATTTTTTGAATTGTCATAGCACTAGTGGAGTAAACGCCCGATTAGGTATATTCCCCGCTGTACACTCTCGCTGCTCCTGTACTTGAAACCTGAAAAGCAATTAGAGAATTTCACTTGTCATTATCTATCGTTTCTGCCATAAATTGATGAATGTGACCTCAACTCATGCAAAATGGCTGGGCCAGCTTCCTCCGTGTCTTTCTCTGTCATGCAATCTCATTCTCTGCCATAACTATTTCGTGCTCGCTTACTCTCCTCAGACACTCCACCCCTCGAGCCCAATCCCCATTCCCTACAGAGGCCTCGCCTGCTACTTAAGAACAAAATCAGATCAGAATCCTTCATCCTTCAATCTCCCTCTGTGGAACAGACCAACCAATTTACATCTGCCTGTCTTCTGTCCTGTTCCAGAAGATAAACTCCCCTTTCTTGTATTTGAGCCTCAAATTTGAGTATTTGAATTAAAAATCCCATTCTCCCTCAGTTTTCAGTTGTCTGCCTTTCTGTTTGGTATAATCAACATCTTCCTATCAATTTAATTTCCCCTTGTGTATGTCCTATCAAACCATGACCCAACAGCTTATTTTTTTATATATATATAAAATCATCTCTCTCCTCTCTCAAATGGACCAATTTCAAAAATGTTAATGCTCATTATCCTTATTGATGCATCCTTCCCTGAGTTCTCAGACAAACTGGGTCTCTGTCCTCCTTACTCCACTAAAGAAAATCTCTGTCCAGTAGCCATGTGACTAAGGCCAGTGGATATTTTTTTGTCTTCACCCTATTTCACCTCCCACAAGCTTTCAACCATATTTGATTCCCTTTTCTTTCTCTCTTTTTTTCTTTACTGTTGAGGATTCATTGAGGGTACAAAGAACCAGTTTACAATGATTGCATTTGATAGATAAAGTCCCTCTTATAATGGTGCCCTGTCCCTGAAAAGTGTGTCACAAACTGTGACCCCCCCTCATCCCTCCCTACTTCCCTCTCTCTGCTCTTGCCTTCCCCCACCCTCACCCCTCCTTTCTTCTCTCTGTTCTCCCTTTCCCCCACCCCCCTCCCTACTTCTCACGTCTGCTCTCCCCTTGCCTCCCTCCACTGTGTACTAGGTCATTAATTGTCCGCATATCAAAATTGAATACATGGGATTCTTGCTTCTCCACTCTTGTGATGCTTTTCTAAGAATAAAGTGTTCCACTTCCATCCAGGTTAATACAAAAGATGTAAAGTCAGCATCTTTTAAATGGCTGATTAGTATTCCATGGTATACATAAACCACAGCTTATTATTCGTCTTCTTTTGTTCTTACTGATTCCTCTGTTTCCCGGTTTTCTTCCTAATTACTTGACAACTACTCAATCTCTTCTTCATACTGACCGTTGAAAGTTGAAGATTAGGATCACTTTTCCTATGGTTCTCTGTATCCTATGCTGCACAATATTAGCCCACAACATTAGTTACCAACATGGACAACAATCTCAAATCTACAACCCAACTGCTCGATGAGCTCCAGGAAGACCTGAAATTTCTACAGAGATGTCTCAAATTCACATCAAACTGAAATTATGATCTTTATCTTCTCCTGTTATCCCATGTCTGCTGGGATGGCACAACATGGCCAAATATTCAGAAATATGTTAACACTTTCATTTCACCAAATCCCATGGATGCTGCATAATAAATCACGACAAGCTGCCATTATTTTACCCCAGGACTACTAACAGTTCCATTTATGGTCGACCCACAGGTGTACCCTCTAATACATTTAAACACTGCATTTTGCAGGATCTTTTAGAATACAATTTATTATAACTATCTTCTTTTTCCACTCAATTTAAGAACCTTTAATGGAATTTTCCACTGCTTAACAATGTGCTACGTGATCTATTACCTACTAATATTTCAAATCTTGTCCTATACATGCAACACTAAAATTTTGCAGTTCTTCTATTTCCTTCGTACACTTCCCTTGGGTAACCCAATCTTTCTCATCCTTATCTCCTTTCTTTTCATCTGTGTATGTATGTGAGAGTGTGTGTGTGTATGTACATATGTATATTTACTTATATGTGTATGTAAATAGGCACATAAGTATGTTTTTTCCTGTCTCCTGTTAAAAATTATTTAATTATTTAAGCATAGAGAAAACTACAAAAATAGGATGTGATGCCAGAGCTACCCACCACACATATACAATAAATTAAAATTACTTGTCACTCCTAAGAAAATAAAGTATTACAGTGACAGTTATAATTCCCTTTGTACTTCTTTCCAACTTCATTCCCTTCTCTCTTTTCCAAGAGGAAGCCTGTGTTCTGAAATTTGTGGTTATCTTTTCCAGCCAAGTCCATATATATTTGACATTCCCCCTTTGAGTAAAACATCAATATGTTTCATTGCTTTTTGCATGTTCTATTGTTACATGAAAGTAATCTTATTACACTTATAATTCTTTAAGAAGTTTTTATGCAATGTTATAATTTTGATATACATAAATGCCAATATGTGCAAAAATAATGTGTTCATTAACACTAGAAGTTTTCATCATTCCTGTGTTGATGAATTTTTTTTAATACTCTAAACAATGCCTCAGCAATATCTTTGTATGTCCCCTATACACATACAAAGGAACATCAAAAAGTTCATGGAAAATTGGAATTAAAAGAGAAAAATAAAAAATATATAAACTTTATGTCACAGCATAAGCTCTATCAAGGCCAAGATTCTTATGTAAGTGATGATACCAGCCATTTAGTTCTTTCATTTCTAAAAAACTGAGGGTCCTGAAAAAGTAACTATGCCAATGCAATCATTTTACATTATTTATTTATTTATTTATTTATTTTCCCGGGACAGAGCCTCAAGCTGTCACCCTGGTTAGAGTGCTGTGACATCACAGCTCAAAGGAACCTCCAATTCCTGGGCTCAAGCGAGCCTCTTGCCTCTGCCTCCCAAGTAGCTGGGACTACAGGCATCCGCCACAACGCCCGGCCATTTTTTGGTTGCAGCCATCATTGTTTGGCGGGCTGGGCTGGATTCGAACCCGCCAGCTCAGGTGTACATGGCTGGCACCTTAGCCTGTTGAGCCACAAGCACCGAGCCGATTTTACATTATTAACTGAAGAAAAATGGGTACCCTTCAAAGTTTTTTTAGGATTAGGAAACAAAAAAAGTGAAAAAGAGCTAGAGCAGAACTATAAAGTACACTCTCCTGGTGAGAGGCACATTAAAAACCCTGACTTTATCATTATACAATCCATCCATCTAACAAAAGCACTTGTCTCCCCCTTAATATTTTGAAATAAAAATTTAAAAAAACTGTAAGGACTAGGGCAGCACCTGTGGCTCAAAGGAGTAGGGCACTGGCCCCATATGCCAGAGGTGGCAGGTTCAAACCCAGCCCCAGTCAAAAACTCTTTTAAAAACCCAAAAAAACTGTAAGGACTATACAGAGTGATTTTCCATTGAAACTCTTACAAAATTGTTTTCGTTTGATGACAGGAATAAGCTGAAGCATTGTGGTGGTAGAGAAGGACTCTCTGGTGAAGCTTCCCTGGGCGTATTTCTGCTAGCATTGGCTAAATTTCTCAAAACACTGTCATAGTGTTATTTTTCTTGTTCTCTGGCTTTTCAGAAAGTCAACAAACAAAATGCCTTGAATATCCAAAAATTCTTTGGCCAAAACTTTTATTCTTGACAAGTCTGCTTATGCTCTGACTAGACTACTTTCCCCTCTTGGTGGCCATTGTTTGGATTGCGGGTTGTCTTTCTGCTTTGTCTTCAGGATAAAAGCCACATTTTATCTCTTGCTACAATTCCTTGCAGAAGTAGCAATCCCAGTTGCTTAAATTTTCCATCGAAAGTTGTACTCTTATCTGTTGCGATCTGAGTGCAAATAGTTTTGACACTTACCAAGTGGAAAGTTTGCTCTACTTTAATTTTTCAGTTAGAATCATGTAGTATAAACCATTTGAGATGTCTATGGTGTTGCCTAATGTGTCTATTCATCCATCCTCGTCGTTTACCGCGTAAACCAGATGAATTGCCTGCTACTGTGGGTTTCATCTTCATCATCTTCTCCTCCCTGCTTAGAGCAAGTTATCCATTTGTAAACTGCTGATTGCTTAGAGCAGCGGTTCTCAGACTGTGGGTCACGACCCACAGGAACTGTGTTAAACAGCCATGGCATTAGGAAGGTTGAGAACCACTGTCTTAGAGAATCATCCTCAGAAATTTTTTGGAAAAAATAATTCCAAAAAATTATTCACCATGAACTTGATATTTGTCCTCACTTCAATTTGAGCAGACTTTTTGTTACTCTGGAAAAGATTCTTTGAAAACTGATGTCTTATTTTCTTTGAACTTCAGACTAGGTCCTGTTCAGGTATGTTATAACAAGGTAGGACTATTTTATTTTTGTTGCATAAAAGTTCTGAAATCTATGCACAGTTTTTTCATAACATGCATTGCCATGAGCTTTTTGATTATTTCTCATATGTAATATTTTATCTAGCATATATACTGGAAATTTATGAATATTAGTGTAAATATAAATCCAACATCACTAAATATTGTCCAGTTTCTTTCCAACATGGCAGTATTTACTCTAAGAGTAGAAGTAATTGACTTTCCACCTCCTCATATCCACAATATTGATGACTATGAAATGGTATCTTACAGTTTAAATTATAGCTAGAGATTGAACATCTTTTTGTTGGTTTTTAAAAATTTGTTTGTTTTGCTTTTGCTCCCGAGAATAGGACAGAATGAACATTATTTTATATGAATATCAACTATTTTAATTTTTTCTTCTTAAATCTACTCTAGCTGCCATTGCTCATTTTTCTTTTTTTTAATTTTCTCTATGAATGTACATGTGTTTATTTGGTTTCCACTCTTTGCCTTCACAAAATTAAAGAGGCTTAAAATTTAATAACAATAACAATGTTTAAGATAAGCACTAGAAACAAAAACCTCGTAAAAAACTAACGAAGATAAATACATTCAGAAAAGAAATCAGATGATTGCTGCAACGAAATATTGAGCAATAATAATGCAGAAAAAGTAACATGCACATTGTCAGATAAATGTGTATCTGTCATAGAACGCTTTGACTCTGAAGTTCAGTAAGGAGTCATCAGTTAACTTCATTTTTTTTTCAAAGTCTCAAAGAATAGAGAATATTTTTATATATAAAAATAAAATATAATTTCAAAAAACAGAAAATCTTATTTTTCTTTCTTTTAGTAAGTTTATCTTACAGATCTGTAAATGCTCTATAAGCATTCTTTTAACTAAACCTGGGCTGATTATGTTGGTTGAAAATATCATCTTCCGGGCGGCACCTGTGGCTCAAAGGAGTAGGGCGCCGGCCCCATATGCCGGAGGTGGTGGTTTCAAGCCCAGCACCGGCCAAAAACTGCAAAGAAAAAAAAAAAAAAGAAAGAAAATATCATCTTCTAAACTTGTAGCCTATTTTAAAACTTAGCTCATGTAATGCATTTTTAACATATAGAAATGTTTTCAATTTAATGCCAAATATATCAATATTTTCCATTTCTATTTTTATTGTTGTTTCTTATTTAAGAATCCTCTCCCTACCCTGATATTCTTCTGTTTTTCTCCAAGCATTCTAACGTTTTCTTTTCATAGTTAGAATACAAGGCTATGTGGAATTTATTCTGCATACAGGTTGAAGATGAAATCTAGTCTCATAATTTTCCAAATTGAATTGTCAAATGTGTGAAAACAACTTATTAAACAGAGCAGAGACGGGAAAACTGTGACCCATGGGCCAGCTGCCTGTATTTGTAAATAAAGTTTTATTGGAACACAGCCTCCCTCATTTGTTTGCATGTTGGCTGTTTTTGCACAGAGCTGTGTAGTTGTGACAGAGACCATATGGTCTGTAATGCATTTGGCTATCTAGTAGGGTAGGTTCTCTATGCTCTTCTCCCACCTTATTCTGCTCTAAAAACTTCCTGACAGGTTTTTAGAAATTTACCCATCCATCAGAATTTAAGATCACTCTCTTAAGGTCTGTGAAAAACATATTTAGATGTTTATTTTCATTTGAGAAACTATCACATCTTTGAGGTATTGAGTCTTTTCATCCATGAAATGATCTATCTCTCTATGAATACGGTGTTCTTTTATGTACTATGAGAACATTTTAGAGTTTTCTCTATAATAGCTCAGCTCATCTTTGGTAGATTGATTCTTAGATATGTAACCACTCTCTTCTTTATGCGTCTTACATCTTATATTTTCTTTTTTCCTTTCTGGGCTGCATGTGGATAATTTCCTGAGATACGTATTTCAGCTCACCAAATCACTCTTCAAATGTGCCTAATCTGCTATTTAACATTCATTGAGTTTTTCATATCAAGGGACGTAATTTTATTTCTTGAAGTTTTATTTCGTTCCTTTTAAAATATGCCTGTTCTTCTTAGAGTTCCCATTTTTTTCTAATCCTTATTTTATCCATATAATCCTTTCAACGTATTTATTGCACCTTTCAAACTGCTCTAGTTGCTCCAATCATAGGTATTTTAATTTTTTTTTCTTTTCTAATGCTAAACACCTCAAGGAAATCTAATGCACTCTTCATTATGACAAAATTCCTAAAGAATGATTTTTAATGTTCTCATTGAAAAATGCATATGCATTTTTTCAGTTGTTTGTGTTATTGTTTAGAATAATCTTATAGCAATTTCTCCCCTTGAGGATTACTGCAGCATGTTGGTGTTTAATTTGTATCTCTCACAGCAGCCACCTAGATTCCCAGGGCAGAATCACTTTGTCCCTTGTTGATTCAACCTTCCTTCAAGGTTCTCAGTTCCATCTCTTCCCCCTTTTAAAGGCCTATCTTTTACAGCATTAGGGCAGCAAAAACCCAGACTTATCCCATCTGACATTTCCCCAGGGCTTTGCTAGAACATCAGTAAGCAGCTTTTAAGGCTTGCTTTATTTCTACTGAGAGAGAAAACTGCATCTTTTGTTCAACATCAGCCATATTTATTTTGTTGGTGTTAGATCCTACTCAACATTATTTATGTACTTGCAACAGGGAGTCCACATTAATGCTGGCCTGGTGATGGTGGACCCAATACTGTCCACTAAGTGGAACTTGCCCCTCAAATCTCAACTTTCTCAAGAAATGCTCCTCCAGCCTCCTACTCCCCAGCCTTGGTTGGATTTCCTGTGATGTGCTCTTATTGTATGTCATTATCTGTTATATAGGCACCTTTCTCCTGAAGCTGGGTTACCATCCCAGACACATCTTTCTTTCCTCAAAGTGATGTTATTTCAGGATCATCCCCAACTTTCTCTATCACTAGAACTTGATTTGTCAGTGGTACTTTCCAAAGCCATAAACTTCCTAAATGAATTTTATTTTATTTTATTTATTTATTTATTTGAGTCAGAGTCTCACTATGTCGCCCTCAGTAGAGTGTTGTGGCATAATTCACAGCAACCTCAAACTCTTGGGCTCAAGAGATTCTCTTGCCTCAGCCTCCCAAGTAGCTGTGACTACAGTGCCTGCCACAATGCCCAGCTATTTTTTGTTGCAGTTGTCATTGTTGTTTAGTTGACCCAGGCCGGATTCAAACCCTCCAGCCTCAGTGTATGTGGCTGGCCCTGTAACCACTGTACTATAGGAACCGAGTCCTAACTGAATTTTAGATTCCAAGGCTAGAGAGGACGATTCAACATTTGTAAGTTAATCAGGTCTTTTACAGTAAAAGTTGTAGAATAACAAATGCTGAGGTAGCTTCTGAAAAACTACTCCAATGAAATTAAAGTCTAAAAACAACATAAAAGATACTTTCAAACTGTATATTTGAAATATAGGTGAACACATAAATTGTTGTTTCCCGGAATAAAGATATGCTTAAAAATGACATCTTTTTCCAGCCCTACATACTAGAAAAGTGCATACATTTCACATATCTTTTACCAACAAGGTATCTTATTTAAGGAGACACTTTGTTAAAATAAATACAGGGAAAAATAGAAATTTATATGTAATAGAAACTTTGCAATACCAAGTTCTTCACAATTAGAAGGCGAATTTTCACAGCTCTCAGAAATTGATGTCACCTGAATATAATAAATGTACAAAGAAGTTGAATAAAAATTTTATGAGACATGGTTTTATATTTGGAGGCTTTTTATCCAAAAAGAAATATGTTCAGATACACATGAAATATTTAAATGTAAATATATCATTCTGTAAGTGATACACAAAGCTCACTTCATCATAGGAAGAAAGAAACAAATAGAAAAATCATGTGAAAACACTATAAAATAGCAAAGAATTAACAATAGAAGGATATCCAAAAATAACTAATTTAGAAATGAAATGTTACAAGATATATCTTCTAAGTAACTTTAATAAGAGACAATACTAAAACCAAAATTGGAAATATTTTAAGGAACTAGAATTGAGAAAATTTCTATATAGGTCATCTCTAGCTTTTAGAACTATATATATATTCTTAGGTCCATTTACTAGAAAATATGAAGTACTAACAAATAAATTAGGTAAATATTCAACATAAGAGTAAAATTGTAAAAGAAAAATAGATAATAAGGGTAAAATTAAACCAATAGCCCTTATAAAAAAAATCCAGATACATATTTAATATTCTGAACTATCTGCACAAAAAATATATCACAATAGCAATATAAAAGCTAAAGTAACTATAGATAAAAATCTTTTTTTAATTTTTTCAGGTTATTTAAGAGGATAAAGAATTAGGTTACACTGTTTGCATTTGTTAGGTAAAATCCTTCCTATAACTGTGTCCTGCGCGCAAGAGGTGCGACATATACCATAACCCCCATCCCTGTCTCTCCTCCTCTCTCCCTACTCCTTTTCCCCCACCCTCCACCTTGAATTGATTTGAGTTTTTCTCTCATGTGGGTATGTACTAGATCTACTGGCTTCAAATTAGAATTGAGTATACTGCTTCTCCATTCTTGTGATACTTTACTAAGAAGAATGTGTTCCAACTCTATCCAGGTTGAAGCAAAAGATATAAAGTCTCCATCTTTTTTAATGGCTGAATAGTATTCCACAGTGTACATATACCACAGCTTGTTAATCCATTCCTGGATTAGTGGGCATTTAGGCCATTTCCACATTTTGGTGAATGTAAATGGAGCTGCAATAAACAATCTAGTGTCTAGTGCAGATGTCCTTATGATAATTTTTTTTTAATCTGGGTAGATGCCTAGAATTGAGTTTTCAGGTACAAGTGGGAGGTCTAATTTGAGTTCTCTGAGGAATCTCCATACTTCTATCCAAAAAGGTTATATTACTATGTAGTCCTACCAAGAGTGTAAAACTGTAGCCTGCTCTCCACATCCATGCCAGTATCTGAAGCATTGAGACTTTGTGATGTGGGCTATTCTGACAGGGGGTAGCTGATATCTCAGGGTGGTTTTGCTTTGCATTTATCTAATGATGAGTGACAATGAGCATTTTTTCAAATGTTTGTTAGCCATTTGTCTGTCTTCAACAAGGAAGGTTCTGTTCATATCTCTTGCCCAGAGGTAGATGGGATTGTTTGCTCTTTTTTTGAGTTCTCTGTAGATTCTAGTTATCAACTCTTTGTCGGATTCATACCATGCAAATATCTTTTCCCATTCCGAAGGTTGTCTTTTAGTTTTACTTGTTGTGTCCTTATCTGTGCAGAAGCTTTTTAGCTTAATTAAGTCCCATTTGATTATTTTTGTTGTTAAGAAGGCTATTGAAGTCTTCCTCATAAAATCTTTCACCAATGTGACATCATCAAAGGTTTTTCCCACAATTTCTTCTAAGATTTTTATAATTTCATGTCTTAGATTTAAGTCTTTCATCTATCTTGACTCAAGTTTTATAAGTGGTAAAATGTGTGGGTCCAATTTTAATCTTTTGCCTGTGGTTATCCAGTTCTCTCAGCATCATTTATTGAATGGAGATTCTTTTCCCCAGTGGTAATGTGCTTTTGTTTGGTTTATCTAAGATCTGATGGCAACTAGAGACTAGTTTCACCTCTTGGTTATCTATTCTGTTACATATGTCTATGTAACCATTTTAGTGCCAACACCATGCTGTTTGGATCTCTGTGAACTTGTAACATAACCTGAACTCTGGTTGGGTGAAGCCACCAACTTTGTTTTTATTACTAAAAATAGCCTTAGCTATATGACATTTTTTCTGGTTCCATACAAAATGAAGCACTACTTTTTCCCCAGTTCTTCAAAGTATTGATTCTTCAAAGTATATTGATTCTTCCCAGACAAAAGCATGGTATGTTCTTCCATTTTGTTAATGTCTTCTGTTCTTTTCTTAGGGTTTCATAATTCTCTTTGTAAAGATCTTTCACTTCTTTTATTAGGTATATTCTTAAGTATTTTATTTTCTTTGACGCTACTGTGAAGGGAATTATGTCCTTTATCTGCTTCTCAACATGGCTGATAATGGCGTATCTGAAGGCTACTGATTTGTGGACATTGATTTTATACCATGATACATTACTGTATTTCTTGATCACGTTCAGAAATTTTGTGGTTGAGTATCTAGGGTTTTCTAAGTATAAGATCATATCATCAGCATCGAGCAAGAGTTTGACCTCCTCTGCCCCCATTTGGATGCCTTTTATATATCCTTCTTTTGCCTAAGGTAGAACTTCCAGCACAAGGTTGAATAATATTGGTGACAGTGGACATCCTTGTCTGATTCCAGTTCTAGGTGGAAAAGCTTTTAGTTTTACTTCATTCAGTATGATGTTAGGTCTTGGTTTGTCAAAGATGGCTTCAGTCAGCTTAAGAAATGTGCCACTTATGCCTATTTTCTTAAGTTTTCTTGTTAGGAAATGATGCTGAATTTTATCTTTTTTTTTTTTTTTTTTTTTTTTTTGCACCTATTGAGAGGATCATGTGGTCTTAGTTTTTGCTTCTATTCATATGGTGTATGACATTTATGGATTTGTGCATGTTAAATACAGGGATCCCTGGGATCCAGCCTATTTGATTGTGATGTATAATATTTTAAAAGTGTAGCTGCGATCTATTCACTAAGATTTTATTCAATATTTTTGCCTTGACGTTCTTTAGTATAATTGGTCTGTAGTTATCTTTTTTAGTTGGGTCCTTTCTAATTTTTGGAATCAGTATGATGTTTGCTTCATAAAACATGTTGGGGAAGGTTCCTTCCTTCTCAACATTTTGGAATAGGTTCTGAAGCATAGGTACAAGCTCATTTTGAAGGTGTGATAGAATTCTGATGTGAAGCCATCTGGTCCTGGGCTTTTTTTTTTTTTTTTCCTTTTAGAAGCTTTTTTATTCTTTCTGCAATCTCTCTGCTTGATATAGGTCTGTTTGAGATATCTACTTCTTCCTAGTTAAATCTAGGAAGACGGTGTGATTCCAGGTATCAGTCCATCTCCTCCAATTGTCAAATTTCTGGGCCAGGAATTTTTGGTAGTAGAGATAATCTCTGTATCTCTGTGGTCTCAGTTGTTATTTCCCCCTTTTCATTTCTGATTGAGATTATTAAAGGTTTTACTTTCCTTTTTTCTTTTTCTTTTTCTTTCTTTCTTTTTTTTTTTTTTTAGAGACAGAGTCTCACTTTATTGCCCTCAGTCGTGTGTCATGGCATCACAGCTCACAGCAACCTCCAACTCCTGGGCTTAGGCAATTCTCTTGCCTCAGCCTCCCGAGTAGCTGGGACTAGAGGCAGCCACCATGATGCCCGGCTATTTTTTGTTGCAGTTTAGCCAGGGCCAGGTTCAAACCCACCACCCTCGGTATTTGGGGCTGGTGTCCCACCCATTGAGCCCCAGGTACTGCCCAAAACTTTTACCTTTCTACTTCTGGTTAATCTGGCCAAAGGTTTATCAATTTTTCTGATCTTTTTGAAGAACCAACTTTTTTTTTCCATCAATTTTCTGAAGATTCTTTTATTTTCAATTTCATTTATTTCTGATTTAATTTTAGTTATTTCTTTGCATCTGCCAGATTTGAGATTGGATTGCTCTTCCTTTTCTATTTCTTTATTATTTATTAGATTGCTGATGTGCTTTCTGTTTTTCGGTTGTAGGCATCGAACTTGATAATTTTCCCTCTAAGGCTTGCTTTTGCAATGTCCCACAAGTTTTGGTAGCTTGTGTCTTCATTGTTGTTATCCTCAAGGAAGTTAATAATTTCCTTCTTAATCTCTTTACTGAACTGTCATTCAGAATAAGGTTGTTTAATTTCTATGCCTTTGTATAGGGTTGAAAGTTTTTGTTGGAGTTGAGTTCCTCCTTTATTGCCTTGCAATCTGAGAAGATAGAAAGTATAATTTCTATTCTTTTTATTTTTCTGAGGTTTTATTTGTGTCCTAGGACATGGTATAGTTTGGAGAATGATCCATGTACTTATGAGAAACATTGAGATGGTGTGTTCTATATGTGTATATGTCTATTAAGCACATTAGTTCTAGGGTCACATTTAAGTATCTTGTATCTTTGTTTAGTTTCTGTTTAGAGGATCTGTCCAGCTCTGTGAAAGGAGTGTTAAAGTCCCCTACTATCATGGTGGTGGAGTTCAATTTATCTTATCTTGTAAAAGTCTATTACTTAATTTTATCTTTATCTTACATGTGTCATCATGGAAACTGGGTTTTCTTCTTTAATTTCTGGGTATTTACTTAGCTGGTGGTCCATTGTGATGATCAGTGTGGAAAATATGTCTAAGTTATTTCCTGTAGAGGGGGTCTTGTGGCAAATCTCCTGAATGTTTGCATTTCAGTAAAAGAATTTTATCCCTCAATTTTAAAGCTTAGTTTAGCAGGACATAGAGTTCTGTGCTGAAAATTGTTTTGTTTAAGTAGGTTAAAGGTAGATGACTGTTCTATTCTTGCTTGAAAAGTTTCATTTGGGAACTCCACTACCACCCTGATGGATTTGCCCCTGAAGACTAATGCACACTTACTCCTGGCTGCTTGCAGAATTTTCTCTTTTGTCTTGACTTTGGATGAGTTTATGACAATGTGTCTTGGAGGAGCTCTGTTTGGTTGAGATGACCTGGGGTTCTATATCCTCTGAAAGGAATGTGTTGGAGTCTTTGGTGACACTTGAGAAATTTTCCTTTATGATATCCTCTAGTAGGGTTTCTATTCCTCTCAGGAGTTCTTTCCCTTCTGGGGATATCTATAACTCAAATAGTTGAATGTTTCATGAAGTCTGATAAATCTCTCAGTGAATGTTCTGCTTTCTCTCTCTTCTTTTCTGCCTCTTTACCTGTCTGTATTATCTCAAGAGCTTTTTCTCCTAGCTCTGAGGTTCTTTCTTCTTCATGTTCTAATCTGTTGCCAGTACATTCTACTGCACCTCTAACTTCCCCATTGATTACTCTAATTCCTTAAGCTCTACCATATCCTTTCTATATTCTTCATATATTTTATCCCTTATTAGATTCTGTTTTTTGATTTCCTTTAGGTTATTTTCCACTTTCTCAGAAATTTCCCCATTGTTTTTACCATCAATATTTTAAGTCCCCATTCTGTCATTTTTATTATTTCTTTATAGGTGAAATCCTCTCCAGTAGCTACCTCACAATCTCTTGGAAGGTTTCTCTGTTGTGATTTTTCATGTTTCCAGGATTTTCCTAATGGTTCTTCCTCATGAGTATTTTCTTTTTGTATGCTTCCTTGCCCTACTTTTGCCTTTCACTTTCTTGTCTTCTTAAAGTTACCTTGTCTCTGACCTATGATGCTGAAGTGTCCTTTTGGCATAGGATCAAAAGGAAGAGAAAAGAGCAAGCAGAGATTAAAAAAAGAGAGAGAGAGAAAAGAAAAAGCTAAGGGGGAGCAAAAGGAGATTACAAAAACATTAACAAAAGGGAAAAAAGAAAGGAACAAAAATAGAGAGATAGGAGTAACAGTGGTGTACAGGAGTAATAGTGGTATATAGTAGGGTTCTATGAACCACATCCACAGTTTCCAGCCTCTGGATGGGTGGGTGTCTCAAGGTCAGGAGCTCTTTGCTAGCCTGAGCAGACATAAACCCTACTTCCATCAAATTCAGAAGAAAAGCAAAAATACTATAAATCAAAACAGACCAAACAAACAAAAATCCTTAAGTGATAAAATTAAGGTAACAAAAAAATAACTGGAGCAGAAAAACTAGCAAAATGGAGCCCTTATTATTAGAGAAGGAAACAATGAAAAATTATAATTACAATTATATAACTATTTTTTATATATATGCATACATGTATGCATGTATGCATATTTATTCAAGATAATAAAATATCAAAAACATCAATCCTTAAATATAAATAATAACCATCTTTTATAAATGAGAGAAACCTCCATTAGTTAGTAAGAAAATAAAATGAAATAAAAGCAAAGTACTATGCTCAGGGGGCTATTCAGAAGAAAAATTAGCTATGAAGGTTACTGAAAGGAAAAAAATGAGCAAAATGTATAAATTCAAGAGAAGCTTTTAAACAGGATAAAGAGCTCAGAACTGCAGAATATTTTTCTTCTTCTCCTTCTCCTCCTCCTCTTCCTTCTTCTTCTTCTTTCCCTTCCTCCTCCTCACCCTCTTCTTTTTGAGACGGTCACTCTTTGTTGCCAGGGTTAGAGTGCAGTGGTGTCAGTCTATCTCACAGCAACTTCAGTCTCCAGGGCTCAAGGGGATCATCCTGCCACAGCCTCTGGAGTAGCTGGGACTATAGGTACCCACCACAATGCTTGGCTAATTCTTTTCTATTTTTAATAGAAATGAGGTCTCACTCTTGCTCAGGCTGGTCTCAAACTCCTGAACTCAAGAGATCCTCCTCCCTCAGCCCCCCGTTCCTAGGATTACAGGCATAATCCATCATGCCTGCCCTATTGTCTTCTTTTTCATTCCATATGTGTTAAAGGTAAAGATGACAATATAATTAAATAAAATAGAGTCAATGCCTCAGCAAAAGGCTGACAGCTCTTCCACTGCTAGTTATTGTGGCACTAGAATCCTTCATCTCCCAGTAGTGTATTTTTGATACTGCTTCCATTGCTTTGGGGGTCCTCCTCATGAAGTATTCACCCAGGCCAATGTTTTCAAGAGTGTTCCCCACACTTTCTTCTAGTATTTTTATAGTTTCATGTCTTAAGTTTAAATCTTTGAT
>CAUYRH010146278.1:0-23193 GCA_963574655.1 Perodicticus potto | reverse complement strand
CCAGATAGTTTTTTGTTTGTTGGGAGGTTGGGCTTTGGGGGGGTCAGAGTTAATACTTTGCATGAAATATCTTATTTTATAACAATGAAATTGCTTTCTCTTTTGTCTTGTGATTTTTTTTGATGTGAAATTTAAGTTTTTGTATGTATAGTACTATTATACCTATCTTGAGTGTCTTGCTTGTACTGCATCACATTATACCTTTGTTTAATTCTTAACAAACTGTTCACTTGTTTAAAAAAAAAACTAAAATTAAATTTTTAAAAAAAGGTAGCTGAGTGTGGTGGTGCACAATTATTATCCCAGCTGCTTCAGAGGCTAAGGCAAGAAGGATCAGTGAGCCCGGGAATTTGAGGTTGCAGTGAATTATGATGATGCCACTGTTCCCTAATCTGGGACACAGAGTCAGACTGCCTCAAAATCAAACAAACAAGCAAACAAAAAACCCCAAACAAACAAACAAAAATGACATTAAAATGTATACTATTGCACTGACTTTCCAACGTCTGTCCTCAGGAATATTTTATCTGCCTTCCAAATTACCATCAGTCACACATCTCCAAATGTTTTACCAAATATTTTATGTTTCTCCTTCTTTTTAGTCTTTATTAGGAAATTCATCACTCCCTCAATGCTGAATCTATAAAAACAAAAATCATATATTTTAGGTTTCTTCTACTGTAGCACATCATATCTGATGTCAATTTCTGTGCTGTTTTAGAATAATGTGAGTTTTTGTAACTGATAAAGTCTGAAATGTCAGTGAGTTAACAAAATATAAATTCATTTCTCTGTCATGTAAAGTCATTCCCACACATTTCATTCATTAGAAAGAGGCTATTGTTTAAGGAAGGATTCAAGATTCCAGTTATTTTTCAAATCATGTCTATAGCACCCTGGCATACGGCTTCCACATGTCTGTGCTCACCATCATTTCACCGCATAAAGTGATTTGAAAGAGATGCTTATGGTACTTGCTTAGGAGAAACACACATCACTGCTGCCCTTTGATCACATACACTAAAAGCACTTACTTGCCTCAACTGGAATCAAGACTGGAAAATGTAATTCAGCTCTTTTCTCAAAAATGAGAGGGTATGGGTTTGTTGATCACCTCACACTCTACAACACTTGTTAGAACTTGTTATGTGGTTCTGAACATAGTTAATTTCCATGAACACTACATAAATGCATGAAAAGATACAGTGACAGTTTTATGTGTGACCATGTGATCATTATGAATTATTATGTTGTTTTAAGCTGCCATCTCTTTAATAAGTCTTTCCTCTTAGCTGTAATTTCATGAACAAAAGTATGATAAAATTCTTCCCTATAATGTGAGATGTATGAATTTCTCCTAATAATAATTAGGTTTTTTATATGTATTGAAGCTATTTGTGTGTGTACTTATACATTTAGAATTATTATTCCTTCCTTGTGAATTACATATTTTACGAATGGTGAAAAGTTTATAATTGTTTCTTTATGTTTATATGTTCCTGGTATATCTTTTTCATCACTTTTTTCTTACCTCATACCTATTATTAACTGCATATAATTTTTTTAAATAAATACATGTGTATTATCTTTATCTTTCAAGTAGAAAATTTTTTTTTACACTTAATATATGACTTACTTCTCTTGTTTTGTTCCTTTTATTTGCCATATATTATCTGGATTTTTTTCTCTTATATTGTTATTTTACATTGAGTTGTTTGGCCCCTCAAACTGTTCCCTCTTATATAAATTTTCTAATTGGGAAGTTATGCAATCAATATTTTTCCTTTTATTAGTCTTCTTTTAATTTATTATAGCTATTTTGCTAATCTAAGATAAAATTAGTTTTCCTTTACTCTCCTCCTAAGACGGGCAAAAATGTTCTGTGATCATCTGCTTCCCAGATTATACTGCTATGATTTTAGTTCTATTTTTGATTATTTTAACAGTACAAATAAATTTTTTTGTTTTATATATTTCAATATTTATGTACAAATATTATAATATTTATTTACCTTTACAAATCAATCTTTCTTAAATTATATCCTCTAGAACTGGCTATCTAATATATAGCCATTAGCTTCATGTGGGTATTTAAATTTAAGTGAATTAACATGAAAATTTAAATTCAGTTTCTCGGTTACATTAGTCCATTGCAAATGTTTAAAATCACATATGGCTTGTGTCTACCATATTGGGTAGAACAAATGAGGAATATTTTCATTATTGCAGAAAGCTATCTTAAATATCTCAGCAGTATACATTCTTTTGGTAAACCTTTTTTTATAGTGAACTCAACTTTTATTTTGAATATGGCTAATTGCCATTGAGTCGTAGATTTTGACCTTATCTCTAACCAGTGGTCACATTTTCTCTTTGTCTTTGATATTCTTTCATTTCAATGTACTGCCTCCAGAGGGACTTTTCAAAAATTGAGCTGAGAAAGGGAAGGGGGGAGAAGATGGCGGGACAATGGGTGTGGTACACCTTTTGGGGGAGGACACAATTATAAGAGGGTCCTTATTTAGCAAAAGCATTTAATGTACCCTGGTTCTGTGTACCCTTAATGAATCACCAAGAATTTAAAAAACAAAAATTGTTCTCCTTAGACTCAGTTTAGTTATCTGAATCTGTGATTTTCTTTTTTCTCAATTTTGGAAAACCATTAGCCTATTTCTATTCAGTATTGTCTCTCTTCAATTTTCTCTTTCATTTGCTTCTAGAAAGCTAATATGTAGATTTTCTTTCTCTCCCCTGATCTTAGTATCTCTTTTATATTTTTGTTTCCTATACTTTTTTATTACTCATTTTTCATAATTTATTTATGTTTGTTTCTACTTTACTAAATGTCTCATTTGTGCCTGATCTGCAATTTTACCATACATTTTTTCTAATTTTTTATTTCTAAAAATTATGTTTTTCTCCAACTATTCTTTGTCAAATAGTTTTTTACTGCTCCAATTTTTTTTTTTTTTTTTTTTTTTTTTTTGAGACAGAGCCTCAAGCTATCACTCTGGGTAGAGTGCCGTCGCATCACATCTCACAACTACCTCCATGTCCTGGGCTTAAGTGATTCTCTTGCCTCAGCCTCCCATGTAGCTGGGACTACAGGCACCTGCCACCATGCTTGGCTATTTTTTGGTTGTAGTTGTCATTGTTTTTTTGCAGGCCGGGGCTGGATTCGAACCTGCCAGCTCTGGTGTATATGGCTGGCACCTTAGCCACTTGAGCTACAGGCACCGAGCCCCTGTTCCAATATTTTCAAGTATACCTTCAAACATACAGAATACCATTTTTTTATATTTTATAGATTACAATTCCAATAAATGAGACCTTTAAAGATCTAATTCTCCAGTTTTTGCAGATTTTTTTTCCTGTTGATTCTTAGTTATATTGGTAGATTTCCCCAACTGTTTGCTGATTTTTTTAAATTGTGAGTTCTTGTTTCTCTAAATTGTGTCGAAATTATTTGATAATTATATTAAAATTCACTCTTGCAGAAATAATTTCTGCTTGCTTATTTCAGTTACGTGATAGTCTGACCAACTCATCTCGCTTTATGTTTTTGACTCAGAGTTCTTACACTCATTCTGGTAGTAGAAATTCTGGCTCTAAATCCACAAAGATTTAATTGATAAATAATTGACTAGTCTGAGACTCCTCTGATACCTGAGGAGTTTTTATTTTTGTTTTCTTCCCCTTATGCAATTAAGTATTAAATTCTTTCCAATTTTAATGTAGTTGGAGAATTCTTCTCCCTTCTTCAAATGTATAATTTACTTTTGTCCTGCATGCCAAGAGGCCTATGCACATCCCAGTGTCTCTAAGCTGCCAGGATTGAAAAGACGTTTGCAGTCAGTGTGTCTGAAGGACTCACTAACCCACTGGGTACACACTTTTCAAACTTTCTGGTAATAAGTTGTTTTCTTTCTGCTAAATAATGTTATTTTCATCTTCCATAATTATCCTATGTTGAATTTTATTTTTAATACCAAGTATAAAATAAATTTTAAAGTTTAAATGATATATGCTGGTTTAATTTTATTTCTCTACTTGTACACAATGTAAGCTACATAAATTTACCATAGTTATTAGCAATAATAAACTTTTACTATGGGATGATGAACTGCGCCCTATATTTTCATAGATTTCAATGGTAGTAAATCAGGTAACAAGGTATAATGAACTCGAGCCCTCCTGTCCAATCCTGCCCCAATCAAAGTAGCTCAACATTTAACTATTTTAAATGCCAGAATTCCAAGCAATATTTCATTTAAAAAAGAACTCCACTAATTTTGGAAGTCTTTCTATGTCCGTCTAATATTTGGGGCACTGGCTCAACTATAGAGGAGAACCAAGTTCATCTTCGTTGATAATATTCTGATTACTCAAGGTTAATTAGATTTCTTCTGGAATAACATTTATTCATAAATCCCATTGGACAGCTGGTTATTAAATGCTTATTCCATGGGACTTTCTCTACATATGTGTGTGTGTTTGTGTGTGTGCACAAAGTTTATGGGTAAATGTTTTCTTTATGCACTTACTTAATTTATAAAAACGGAATACTTGTGAACGTAACATTAAAGTGTGGGTGGTTAGAAATCAGAAAATCCAAAAGTCTTTCATTACCCAAAATGAGTTTGATAATTTTGAATCATCACTGGCCAATATGTATAGCCCACGAACCTTACAAAGGCTTTATTACTGAGCAGAGGGAGGGAAGAGGAAAGCAGAGGGAAAATTGGTGACATTTGAAATAAGATATTTTGCTTGGTGACTAGATTAGCATAAGATAATGATGAAACTTAACCATAACTCAAAGTTTGAAATATAATTATTTAATATCTCTTGGGATGAGTTATGACTACATTAAATGAATAACTCCTCACACTCTCTTAGAAATCTCAAGAAGGAAAGAAGTAACATGTTTGGAAAAGAGATGGCACGCCGACAGAGATCATTTGAAGAGGGCATTTCTTAAAAAAGAAATACAGATTTCCATTGAGAAGACAAATTATTTTCTAGAAATATTTCTTTTGACGAGTTAAACGCACCTGAATTTCACATGCTATCCATGGTCTCTACCTGCGGCAGATGGCAGTAAGTGTTTGGTTGCCAAAGAGATGATCTTTTGAGAAGTAGAAGAATAGATGATCTATTCTAAGATGACATAGACCTGGTTTCTTACCAGCTGTCTTGCTTAGATATGGGATTCTGGGAAGAATTACCATAAGCAATCTTGTACCTGTTACAAGTTTATTAGAGAGAGGCATGATACATGACAATGGTCATTGCCCAAGGCAGTAGTACTAACACTCGATCTTGTCAGAATCTGATTGATTCACAATTAAGTGTTTAATTCATATACAAGAGTAAGCTGACTAGATCCAGATTTGTTTTTTATCTTGAAGGAATTTGTATTTTTAGGCATAAGTGTATCTTACACCTATGAACATTAAGACAGGGGAAAAGATTTCTCTCATTCTATAGATTTGACAAACCTAATTCTACAGCTTAGACAATTAAGAATATATTTTACACTTCCTTTAATTTTTTCTAAAAATGTCATTTGGTAGAATTAAAATCTATTTGTTCTTTAATGGAAATAATAGTATGTCTCATTCGTTTCTGAAAAATGTAGGGGTATAAATAGGTTATCCATCAGAAAATATGTATAGAAATTGAAACATTATTATTCAGAATCAGGTATTAATTAAATACATTACATAAGTAAAATGTACATTCTGAAATGTTTGTCACTGAATCAGTAAGTTTCCTTTTATATGTTGTTTTGACCTTTATTTTTTTTTAAATCATTTCATTATATATTTAATTAATTCTTTCTAGTGCTTAATGGTAAAGCCAGATCATCTTTTTTCCACACCTTCTAAGTATAGAAATTACATAGAAATGTTGTGATGCACTAATTATAAAATTATTTCAACTATAGCAATGTTGAAATTCAAAAAAAGATTGCCCTCACAAATATTGAGGTTTAGCAATAGCGATAGCACATAGAATATGAGTGGGGAAGACACAGTGAAGGAAATCGTGTTCCAAGTCACTGGACCTAAGTGAAACTTTTTTTCAAGAAAATCTTAGCTACATCTTAAGAGTCAGCAATGCAGGATGTGAAAGAATCAGATTAATTCATTAAAACTGTACTAAAATAACCTTTCTGTTAGGACCCTTTGACTTTACTCTCTATAAACAGAACAACTCTTGCCCACAGCACAAATCTTGAGAACTTTATTTAAATGAATAGATATATGTATCAATGACTAACCTGTCACCCTTAGCTGTACCATGAGGTGCTATTATTCTCAATCATAACTGTCTTAACAGGACAAAGCATTCGTAAGAAGGGCTTAATTATCTATTCCAAGTTCCAATTCACTTGTGATAGCGGGGAAAAAAAAAATCTCCTGACAGAAAATTTTGACCAACTCCAAGACTAAACCAACTCAAGTTTATTTAGAAACATTCCTTTTGTCCCCTGTCGTTTAACAGGCATTCACAAATATAGTTTAATATTAAAACTGATTATATAATTTTATGTCTACAAATAAGTATTGATATAATGAATCTGCAGTGACACAATCCAAATTGCACAAAAGTACACAAAGAAAAAGTATAAAATTTATGATTTTTCGTGGAGCTTCCCAAATCTGATCCAACCCACAGATGTAGCCACTATTAATTTGCAAGACATTTCCTTTGTGTTATGCAAATAAGCACGTGTGTTAATGTATTGGGATTATTGTGCATGCACACACATGTGTGTGTTTCTTGTACATTTTTTTACTCAATATAATTTGGGAAGGCTGACTAATGAAACATAGACAACTTAAGACTAAATGCTTTTCTGCATTTCTTCAAATAAATGTGTTGTTTAACTATCTTACCTGTCGAAGTGGGAAGATATGTTGATTGATTTTAGAATATGAGACAAGTCCTGTGTTCCTGGGGTTAGCTCTACTTAATGAAGATGTATTTACAGTTTGAAATATGCTGCTGGATTAGATTTGCTCATATTTTATAAGGAATTTTGCATATTTGTTCAATAAGGATTTTGAACTGTAAGGAGTTCTTGTCTTTTCTTTTTGTTTTTTTCTTGCAGTCTCTTTTCCTTTCAATTTGCCATTGGTAATTTTTGCCTCATTTCATGAGCGGGCCTGTGTTTCCTCTTTTCTGGAAGCGTTTGTATAAAACTGGTATTATTTTATCTTTAAATATTTGTTAGAATTTGGTGGAGAAGTCCAATGGGCCTAGAGTTTTGATGTTGTCATTGCTAGGTTTTCAAATGTAAATTTGACATCTTTAAATGTATGGAATGATTAAGGTCATTATACACACATACACCTAGAGGGGGATTCATTTCATCTATATTGTCATATTTATCAGCAAAACTGGTAACATTCCCTATTAAATTTTGTAAAATTTCCTTATAAAGTAAAATTAAATGTCTATAGATTTACAGCTCCTTCCCCTCTTTCATGACTGACTTTAGTAATTTGCATCTTTCCTCTTCTTTCTCGGTTACCGTTGCTGGAATCTGACCAACTTTTATATGGCTTCTTTCTTTCTTTAGCTTTGGTTTTCAGGTGTTTGGTATACAGATCTGTTTAAGTGCATTTGGGGGGCTGGGTATTTATTCTCCTTGAAGTTTTCTGATTTTAGATCTATGTTTTGATAGTTTTCATTCTTTTTGGACATTTTTCATCCATATTGTCTTCAAATATTTCTTCTGCCCTATTTTCCCTTTTCTTCTTATAGAATCTCATATGTATGTGAACTCATTTGTATTGTTATATGACTGGAATAGTCTGTTCTTTAAAACAAACAACTAAATAAGCAAAACCTCATTTTCTCTTTGTTTTTCACTGACTTTCCCTAAGAATGCTAAATGTATTCATAAGCCCATTTAAAAATATCCTCTCTGTCTCTTTCTCATTATTTCCATTTGATACATTTCATTCTTATACATTGTTTTCTTATACATTTCATCTTTCTGCTGAAATTCCCCATTAGTTGGTGTGTACTGGCTACCTTCTCCACTAGAGACTTTAATCTGCTCATCCTATATCATGTGTCATCTAGTTAGAATAAATCCAGTTATTCTGGGCTCGGCGTCTGTGGTTCAATGGGCTAAGGAGCCAGCCACGTACACCTGAGCTGGCGGGTTCGAATCCAGCCCAGACTGGCCAAACAACAGTGACGGCTGCGACCAAAAAATGGCCGAGCATTGTGGCGGGCGCCTGTAGTCCCAGCTACTTGGGAGGTGGAGGCAAGAGACTCACTTAAGCTCAGGAATTGGAGGTTGCTGTAAACTGTGATGCCACAGCCTCTATCCAGGGTGACAGCTTGAGGCTCTGTCTAAAAAAAAAAAAAATCCAGTTATTCTGATGATTGTCTTAAGCACAACTCTTAAGTTTCTGTTTCTTGATTCATAACTTGTAGACATATTCTACTTCATAGTACAAATGATGAGAATTTCATTTAGAGAACTTTCACTCTCCTACAAAGTCTAGGTTTGTTGTATTCAAACTTTTGATTTGTGAGTAGTTACGATTTCTTTCATGATTTTAAGAGAATTACAGAGTGCCTTGAGTAAGTCTACAAAGCTACAAAAGATTTTAAAAAGTGACTATTCTTTCTTTCATTTCTGTTCCTTCCCCCAAATTTTGATGGTTGTTTTTTAGTTTTCAAAGTCTTTAAACCTACATTCAGTTTTCTATAATAATTTTTCATATTTTGATACAGATAGATCCTTAGTGTACTATTTAAAAATTCCAGTTTATAATTGAAATTTGCAAATATTATTCACCACTGAATCAAGAAGTAACACTATGTCTCGTTTTTGCACACCTTTCAGTGTACACAAGGACAAAAAAAGTGCACAGAAACCTACTTGTGTTTTAGACCCGTAAGTGGAATTCACACCTGAGTGTTTATTTTCATATGTCCTTGTCAGTCTAAAATGTAATTAAGGGCAAATCTACCCATATGTAACTAGAACACTAAGCATCTAGGAGTACCCAAGAACTCGAAATGTATAATTCTGCTCCTGTACTCTCTCTATAATGAAAACAGTTGCTAGTTGATGTAGCTCAATTGCTCTCATATTTTTTAGAAATGCATATAGATCAGTTTTAGTAGAAATAGCCAAACATAAGTAACATTCATTTCCTATGTCACAAAGAGCCTGAACTTCTGATGCTAGTAAACCAATTTTTGTTGTGAATTATTCCAGTTAAATTTTTATGACATACAAATTCAGTTTAAGTTCTTATGCCTATCCGAACATAACATACACATAGATACACAACTCTTTAGACAAGGCTTCTGTATTGACTCATTATAAAGTTCAGCGAACTTAATTCAACAGGTTTTATACAAAGCCCACTCTATAGCTTTACCATTCTTTGACATTATCTCTAAAATTCAAGTTTCCTTTAAAAACTGGAATTATTTCAACTGACACTGAAAATAGAGTGACCTTTGTGAAACAGAAATTTCTATCAACTTCATAACTAGTTAGCAGATACACATTTGGGGGGAGTTAATCATCTGCCAAATTGACCATGGAGTAAATTGGTCTCATGATGAATGGCTATTGATGAATGGCTTTTCTGAAAATTGATCTAAGGACATTCACTTCATCCCTTCAAAATGATAATCCAGGTAGGGCCTCATCAATGTTGACAAACTATTGAGGGTCACATGCAGTGACGGATATACAAATAGATCTGCATGGATTATGATGGTCTTGGGAATATCATGTCACACCAGCAAGTTTTTAATTGCTGCTTTGGGGAATATTTTCTAAAATTCAAACAAGGACTATAGAGTGCTATTGAAATTCAAATAAATGAATTGACAATCATGTAAATAATTAATTTGTAATATTAAGTTTGATTTCAAATATTTTTCTCCATAGGTCACTTTAGTCCTGTTATCTTTCCTTTAATTTGTATTTTTAAATCACCTCCCAGTTCAGCTGTCTTATAAGGTTGTACACAAATAACCTGTTGCAAGAAATTTTTGCTTTAACACTTGAGGAAAGATACAGATTGACAAAATATGTTAACTATGCCTATTATGATCATATCTGTTTTATTGCATCCACACTATAGGATCAACTTATTTGATGAAATAGTTATGAAATATTACTTTCCCTTTTGTAAATTTGTGTTTCCTTTGTCAACACTTATGAAGAGCTCCAAAACGAGATCCTTTTTTCAGAGAATTTCCTTTTGAATATGGATTTTCCCTATACTAATATTTTGTTTTTATCTGTCTTCGAGATGTATAAATTGAATTTCACTGCCTCCTTTCTAGTTGTACTGTTTGGGTACATGATCCTCCTTCAAAAACTGCTTGACCCATAACAGTATGACTTTGTGAAGGTTTTTTTTTTTTTCATAGTTTTCATTTTCATTGTCAGCTCTCCAAATGTGGCTATTTTCTGTTACTTTATTTCTAAGTTATCTTGTTTATCCTGTATCAGAAACTTGGCATCAGTTGTAGTTGACTTCGACTTCATTTTCTTCTGACTTACCCTTCCTTTGTTTGTATGAGGATCTTTCCTCTCCACTTTTCTTTTCTCACATTTAGACTCCACAAAACTCTGTATGCTCAAAAATAAACATGCTCTATCTCCGTTACTCTGCAAGAGCTGTCTTCTTCCTGCTGTTTTCTTGTTGTACCTCTTGTTTATCCCCAATTTCTTTACACTATGCCTCTCATCTTTTCTTATCACAACATGAAATCCATCCTCTTTGTTTTTCACTTCTATTTGTAAAATGTCTCTTGTTGCCTTTGTTTTTGAGAGCCCCTAAAGACTTATGTGCAGAAGATATGAACTGAAAAATTTACATTATCAATGTTCCTTGAACCAATGGAACTGGCTACACTTTGCCTGCTTGTGTTATTTTAAAAAACGTTCTGGGAAAGTCTGAATAGCTAGAGTGTTTCAGTCATGACGGCCATACCCATCTCCAGTCTTAGAGGAAGCACAAGGGGTAGTTGAAGTAAGTATTAAGATCATTAGCTTTGGACTCAAACTTCATTTTGACTCCCAACTCTACACTTACAGATTCATTTTTATACATTCATTTTCCTTTCTCAGTTTGCATTTTTTAATTTGTAATAATAATACAGGTTCAATATTTTTAACCCAATAATTTAAAATCCAAAGTCTCTCAAATCCACATTTTTTTGAGTGCTGACATAATGCGACAAGGGGAAAGTTCCACACCTGACTTCATGTGATGGTACACAAGGTACAGTTTACTCACAGTTACAAAGGGATCAAAATACAATTTGGTCAGTGGAAGCTGAAAGCCTGCTGTCGTTTGGTGTTGCTATTGTTTCACAGCTGATGCACGTGTTCTGATGATGTATTTTTGTTACCGAATTATTCTGAACACCTTAATTTTCACTGTTTTCAGAGTATATTTTTTTTACTGTTAAATATTTTGTTTTTAAGAAAATGATTGCTTCTTGGTAGCACATACATTTAGTCAGGAATGATGATGAAGCCAAACCACTGCAGATTGCCCATGAGGTTAAGATAGTGTGGCGCCTATGGCTCAGTGAGTAGGGTGCCAGCCCCATATAACAAGGGTGACGGGTTCAAACCCGGCCAAACTGCAACAACCGAAAAAATAGCTGGGCATTGTGGCGGGTGCCTGTGGTCCCAGCTACTTGGGGAGGGACCCGCTGAGGCAAGAGAATCATCTAAGTCCATGAATTGAAGGTTGCTGTGAGCTGTGATTCCATAGCACTCTACAGAGGGCGATAAAGTAAAACTCTGTCTCAAAAAAAAAAAAAAAAAAAAAAAGATAGTGCGACCTTTACTTTCTGATAGTTTAATGTACACTAACCTTTCTTCATGTACAATTATTTTATAATATTGTATAAAAGTACTTTTAGTCTATGGGTATAAGGTATATATGAAACACAAATGAATTTTGCATTTAGACTTGGGATCCTACCCTCAAATTATCTCATAAGGTATATACACAAATATTCTAAAATAAAAAATATATATATATGTATATCTAATATGCAAAATGCTTCTGGAATTTCAGCTACTGCAGTATATATTGCAATGATGAGTCTGTGAGTTTGTGCATGTATGAATTCAATGGTATTTATAAGTTCCTGGTATATTAACACAGAACAAATACATGCTCTAATTAGGAATTACTATTTTGGTTATGTAATTATTCTTTATATCACAGACTCTTTCTGATTATACACTACATTCAGAAGACGGTCTATAGCATATGTCTTATATTATTAAACATTAGCTGAACGTAATTTTGTAAGTTACCTATACTGTAACTATAAGACTCTATTTTATAATTCTGTCACTTCGGCTATATCTCAACTGGGTCTTACTTTAACTATAGCTGTTTTTTTTTAATCCCAAATTGCCTTAAATAGGTTAAAATCTCTTCTGTGTCCATTCCTTCATTATGAAAGAAAAATAACAAATTTGGTTTTGGCCTACTAAGTGGAATTGTATCAATCTTGAACCGGTCCTTTTTTCAAGAATAGTGTTTGACTTTACTTTTTCTGTTCCCTAATCTGAATCTTGCACTAAATTTTTGAGCAATTGAATGATTTTAGTAGCAACTTTGGATTCATGAAAATTGAAAACAATTTCGAGGCTCCATAGATTGGAGACTGGGAAGTTAATGACCTTGATGATGTCTTTCCACATGGGGGTCTAGCAGGCTCTTCTTCTCATCAGCAGTTTTCATTGTTTATCTTCTTCTGCTCCTCTTTGGAAATCCCATTCCTTGAGATCTTTGAGAAAGAAAAATAACTGACTAATAAAAATCTTTTCTCTTTTTCTTATTCCAATTTTATTTTTTCTCCAGCGAGCCTTTCTTTCTTCTTCTATTCATTATGATTTTGATTTCTTGCTTCTATTTAATTGTAGATAATTAGTGACCATGTCTCAATATTTTATTCTGTTAAGCAGATGAACTATAACTCCAGATATCTTGTCACTATTAAAATACTCTTGACATTCTCCTAGAAGCTTTCTTTCTAACAAGTATTTACTGTACCTTATGCCTACGTTGTGATTTAATTGCCGACCTTCCACTTCCACTGCACATCGCTCTCGTCACCATGCTTCATTCCTGTTGGTTTTTCTGGAGATATCGCTGGTGCCTTTAAATGAGGCTTCATTATATTTTTTTTTCTAGAGAATGTCACTAAAGTTTCATACCAGTTTTTTTCGAAGATAGTTTGACTACCTGAAAATTGCCTTTTATAACTCAGTTTATACTTTTATATAATTATACTTTCCAATCTTGTAATTCGGTCAAATCTTTCAAAAATATAGTAGAACATATTCCACTGAACATGGGATGTAGTTGATGAAAGAGGTTGCAAAGATCACTGAAATATGTTCTGCTAAATGAACTTTAATCAGCTTATCATTTAACAAGTTCATTTTTTGTGAAGTGTTGAGATTCCCTTCTACCACGATAAAGTTTATTGCCTCTAGAACTAAAATTATATGTCTGTCAAGGAGTAATTCCAAAAGTAGTTAATTAATACATATAATATGTTTATTATTAGACAGAAGTAGGTATCAGGAATAGATAACCTATTTTGTTGATAGAAATTCTGTGAAAATACAAGGGACAATCCTAGTTTTTCGTGAATTAAAAACCTTATTTAAAAGCTATTATGAGTGTGATTGGCTTCAGTAACACTAGAGAAATTTTTCAGCTGAGTACCATAAATTTGATATAATACTTGTTGTCTATTAGTCTCATATAGAACTATCATTATACCAAAGAAAATCTCCAGTATTCCTTTTATTTAAAGGCTGATCATATTCTTTCATAAAACTTCCTTTAAAGACATTGCATAGATTCCCAAGGATGTGACTTTTCACAAATTTTCCAGGAGTGCGTGATGTGACATCATCAGACTCACACCAGGCCGATAGTCAAGAACCCATTCACGGAACAGCATGGACAGCGCAAGCCTTTCAAGGAGTCACAGTGTAGTTTTGCAGTGTGGCAAATTGCAATCCACAGGAGATGATGGCAGGCAAAGGAAAATCTCCCCTTTGTGAGATGTAGGAGATAAATTCAAGGGCTTTATACTGTAGAATCATTATTTTTTCCCTTCGCAGTAAAGAAACCCTATAATGAGAGTTTCTTTCCACAGTCATTGCTGAGATATGGTTCAAAGAACTAGATTGGCAGCTTTAAAGAATATTTTAGTTTCTACAATTCCTGGGAAGAAACTCTTCTCTGAGTTTTTCACCTCGTTGCTTTTATGAGATGCTGGTTAAGGAGAAGATGACAACCAGATGATATCCCTTGTATTATAATACGGAGAAAAGATGGATTTCTAATCCACCTACAAGCCACGTACACCTGAGCTGGCGGGTTTGAATCCAGCCCGGGCCTGCCAAATAACAATGATGGCTGCAACCAAAAAAAAAACCAAAAAAACCCAAGTAAACATTAAACAGTTGAACAGGAAGCTTCCGGGAGACAACACGCAGATAAGGAAAAACCCTGGCAACTGCTTTCGTGAGACAAAAATAAAGCATCCTGATAACTAAAGGAAGAAAAATCACAAAGGGAAGGAAGGACGAGAAACATAGGTGACTGTTGAGAATAACGTTTGAGATCTAAAGGGTTATTTTTCCACCAAGAATGAAGATAAGTAAAACCATTTCCACTACAGCTGAAGTGACTGCAGAGAACACTCTGTAGAAGGCATTCCTGTCCAAAGCACTTTCAAAAAGAATGTTAGCAGATTTTCTTGCCCTAAATTAAAAAATAAATAAGAAAATACATAAAGAGAAATGATTAATGAAATATGTGTAAACAATTATTACTGCTGTTTTACATACTTTTTCTTTAAGCAGTTTCAGAGAGCCAGAAAGACAATTTTCTTTGTTTAATATACTGGCATTGAAAGAAAAGAAGCAAGCCATCTGGTGTGGTCCACCATGAACAAATGTGATACAGGCTGATGAAGCAGATGAAACAGACTAAGGACAATAATGGAAGAACACGTCAGGGTAAGGACACCGACTTCTCTTGGCTATTCATTACTAATCATTACCACCAAAGTTCAAAGCAATGTGATTTGTGGTTAGCTACTGACATAGATACTTTTAGTTATTTTTAGATTTTAGGATTATATTCAAAGTTTATTAAACACTGTTTATTTCTTAGTGTGAATGTGATTATTTGTAACTAAATGTGATGCCTTTTAATATAAAATTGTAACCTAAAAGCATGATTTAGACAGTAACAATGAGTTACCCAAATAGAAATAATCTAACTGAAAATTCTTTCAAGAAATTTGTGAGACAGATCATGAAAAAGTTAGAGAATAATCTCACTTCCATTCATTTCATAATTCTGAAAAGGTCTAACTTCTATTTAGATTGCCCAACCATTTAGTATTTACAAAAAAACAAATGCCAGTAACTACAACTGCCTAATATCCAATTTGTAACCTCAACATTCATGGGCCCCATTCTTTTGTGTATGAATTTACAGTTAGTTATTTTCATATTTTTTATTCTATATTTTTTAAACATTCCCCTTTTAGAAATTGTTAACCAGTAATAGGGATTACAGCAAGTTTGCTTTTTTGTTTTTTAAACTTCTTCCCTGTCAAAACATCTCTAACAAAGAACTTTTAATGTCTCCTTTTTCTGGCTATGTATAGAGCTAAACTATATTTTTCAAATAAGTGGGGCCACATGAAGCAGTTATGGGCATTGGCATATGAATGGAAGTTATATTTGTCATCTCTAGCCTGGCCCTGAAAACCTCTTTCCCACTCCTCCAGCTCTCTCTCCTTCCTTGTCTGCTAGCTTTCCAGACATGGAAAGAGCAGTTACAAAGCTTTGGTCAGCAGCATTTTTTTTTTTTTGAAAACATGAGATAGTTAATTCTTTCCTTGCTATATTTCAGTTTTTTTTAATAGCCCTTTGAAAGTACATAAATCACTCTTTGCCCATATGCCATGCAAAAAGTTTTAAGCAACTTTTTTTTTTTTTTTGAGACAGAATTTTACTCTGTCACCCTGGATATAGTGCCCTGGCATCACAGCTCACAGCAACCTCGAACTATTGAGCTTAAGTGATCTTCTTGCCTCAGCCTCTCTTTATTTTCCAAAAGTAGCCGGGCACTGTGGAGGGCGCCTATAGGGGTTCTTGCTCTTGCTCTGGCTGGTCTTGAACTCTGAGCTCAAGCAATCCACCCACCTCAGCCTCCCAGAGTGCTAGGATTATAGGTGTGAGCCACTGCACCAGTCTTTGAGCCAAATTTTGCCCAAGGGCACCGGTTTTCTGGCTGTTGCTCTAGAGGATAGTAGATGAACTACTGTTAAATCCTGAATTCCTGAATCATTCTGTCAGGGTTGGAATTTGTCTGCATACTCAGTTTTTGGTGTGCTCTTGGCCAAAGAATGGCCACACCCAACAAAAGTAAGGCAAGCTAATCAACCTTTCCAAATGCTATTGTGTCTATGCTGCCTGGCCGTTGGCGGGGGATTACTTGGATTCTTTTGCAGATTAGCAGGCGTTTCCCCTTTGTCTCCAGGTGTGGCAGTGGGTTAGGATAGGACTAAGGTGGGATATCTCACATATGGGCCTGCCCTTGTCCTTCTTTCAGGTAGAATATCTGTTCAAGGCAGCACCCAGGCAGAGCACCTACTTTATCCTTTTCCCTAGGAGATCCAGAATCCTAACCACCTACCTAACAGCTCCATCGAGCAGCACTGCTTTGCCCTTTCTTCAGCCCACAGTGGGCTGTGATGCAAGCCGGAGAGCATGAGATTCCTGAGATTTCAAGGTTATTTGTCATTTAGTTACTTTACTCTGTCTAATAAATACTCATTTATCTCAGGCAGTGGTTCTCAACCTTCCTAATGTCACCACTCTTTAATACAGTTCTTCATGTTGTGGTGACCCCCAACCACAAAATTATCTTCGTTGATACTTCATAACTGTAATTTTTCTACTGTTATGAATCATAATGTAAATATCGGATATGCAGGATGTATTTTCATTGTTACAAAGGGGTCGCAACCCAGGTTGAGAACCTCAGATCTCATGCTTAATTCTCCTGTGACCTATCTTAAAATTTAGCTGAAATATTCTTCCCAGCTACCTCTCAAATTTACCATTTAATTAATAAATTTCAAATGTTTGTAGTTTTCTTTAATCACATTTCCTATGATGCTGACCAATCTGCTATGTTCAGCACTTTTAATCTTACCTCATATCCAAATTCTTAATCATTGAATATTTTCTGATTTTTCTTGTGAGAAATCAGAATATCTTACCCTAAAATATATTTCTTCTTGACTTAAAGTGTACACAAGTAATTAATGTAACCAAAATGTTTATACCTCTAGAACATTCTGAAATTTAAAAACTATGTGCATATATATATATGCATGTATATACATTTTTCTTTGACATATTTTTAAATGGCTGCCATAGGACCAGCAGACACAAGCAACCCTGCAAAGCTGTCTTTTATGAGAGGAGATTTGCATCTGTAGAGAATCTGCTTTGACACTGCCAGGCTTTCCCTTGTCTCTGCTAGGAAAGAACAACTTAGAGTCTGACAACTTTAAAGCTCTAAAATAATCACTAACCATCTATTCCTTTTTGAGGGTTGCTACCTGTTTCATCTATGTAAGATCACTTTTCCTAGCCAAGCCTCTTCCTCTTTCTCTCCTATAACCTCCCTTTCCACTAAAGCCTGTTTGGGCCCATGCTCTAAGCCTGCAGTCTTTCTGTAACCTCAAGATGACATATAGGCCTCTCTACCCCTATGGGATGGGGGGGGATCTTCATTCTGAAGGCTTTCGTATATATTATATATACATAAAATAAATTTGTATGTGTTTTCTCCTATTAATCAATTCGCCTCATGTAGGTGATTTTTCAGTGAACATTTAGGGACCCAAGGGCCGTGGTTACATGATAGCATCCTTTGGGATGCAAGTACCCAAACTGTTTATAGCAATAGACAGCTGGTAGAAATTCAGTGCCAAGTAACATGAACCTGAAACTGCCTACATTAATGTATGGCCATAAGGAAAAGTGGTGAGTTTGATTTCTGCAGAAGTATGACATAGCTAAAAGTTAACCAGCCATTGTTTCAGAGCTTGCCTTTCTGCAATTACTTTCTGCATAAGAGTCATATATCCTTTCCTGGTGTAAGATTTGTGACTTCCCCCATTCCTTGCATAGATAACATCACTATTGTAAAATCTAAAACTGGTCTTTGAGATATCTCCCAGGCTCTGCATTCAGGGGAACCAATCGATGCCTACCTAAGTAGTGGCTATGCTTGGAAAGTGATTTAGCAGGTCCTGAAGTTCTTTAGCCAGGGAACTATCTTGGCCAAGAAGACAATTTCTGTTGACCAACCTTATGAGTTCATCCCTAGCCAATCAATAGACCCAATTCCTTAACACTTTGTCTGCCAAACTACCTTTAAAAACTTCTTACTCCACAAATTCTCAGGGTGATGGATTTGAGAAATTTTTCTTCTCTCCTCTCTCAGAGTTTCTGGATATTAAGCTCTTTTTCTGCTATAACCCCAACTTAGCTTTCTTTTGAGTAGCTTGCAATAGAACCTGAATGGGCAGAAACAAACCTGCTATTAGTGAACCCTAAATGCTTTAATCTTTTCTGTAAATAGCCCTGTTCACTCAAACTCACAAAAGTATTTGATTGGTTTCTTCTTTCAGAATGATCAGCAAATCTCTGCCAAACTGAGACCTCTGCTCTGAGATAAGCTAAAAGTAAACTGCATCAAATAGCTGTCCTTGGATACCTTAGCGAATTTAAGTGATTGAATTAGTAAATTGGGCAACTCTTTTAATTTATTTGTATCAGAACTGCCTTGGGACCACTTACTCAAGGCCTCTTGGGAATGGCTTGCTGGGCCATTGGTCTTTCATATTGGGCTCAGAATAAATCTCTTTATTTTACGGAGTCTGTACCTTTTTCCATTAGCATTATTATCGTACATTTTCCATAGGCCATGAGGCTGGGTTCAGATAAACTGCTTCCTTTGCTTAGGCTGCACAGTCTGAAATCAGGTGTCAGCTGAGGCTTTGATCCTCAGGTGAGGCTTGTGGGCCCCCCTTTAAGTTCATTGGTTGTTTGAAGAGCTCATTTTCTTGCAGACATATTTGTAGGACTGAGGTCCCATTTTGTTGTAGGCTGCCAACTCAGAGTCACTCAGCTTGTGACGGCCACCCTTGTTCTTCAGCATTTCACAAGCAACAGGCAGCTGTCTGGGAAAACGGTTTGCACTTGTTTTTCTTCAATGTCAGGAGTGAATGTTGAGTGTCTTTCTTTGCTTTTGCTCTATTTGTTTGGTCTACCTCTAGCTAGAGAAAGTTTTCTGTTTTGCAGTCCTCAAATTATTAGATTGGGCCCCACTTAATATTCCTAGATAATCTCTCCATTTTGAAACCTATAACTCAAATACGTCTGCAAAATCTTGTGTGTGTGTATGAGTGTGTGTGAGTGAGTGTGTATGTGAGTGTGTGTGCGTGTGTGAGAGAGTGTGTGTGAGTGTGAGTGTGACTGTGTGTGTGTGTGAGTGTGAGTGTGCGAGTGAGTGAGTGTGTGAGTGAGTGTGTGTGAGTGTGTGAGTGTGAGTGTGAGTGAGTGTGTGTGAGTGTGTGTGTGTGAGAGTGCGAGTGAGTGAGTGTGTGTGAGTGTGTGAGAGAGTGTGTGTGAGTGTGTATGTGAGAGTGAGTGTGTGTGAGTGTGTGAGAGAGTGTGTGTGTGAGTGTGTGTGAGTGTGTGTGCGTGTGTGAGAGAGTGTGTGTGAGTGTGTGAGAGAGTGTGTGTGAGTGTGAGTGTGTGAGTGTGTGAGTGAGTGAGTGTGTGTGTGAGTGTGTGAGTGTGTGTGCGTGTGTGAGAGTGTGTGTGTGCCATCTAAGATAACATACAGGATCCATCCAGGCATTAGATTGTGGAAAGTTTTGGGGGCCCATAATATTTAACCAGTAGTACTTAGGAAAACCATAAAATTTAAAATACGTTTTTTTTAAAAGATATAATTTTGTCAACTTCCACATGATTTCCCATAAAGCATAAACTTTCTTTAAAAAATACAACTTTGGCACTGAATGTATAGCTATAAAGATCCTAATTTTGGTTCCAGAAGCCTGATCAATGGAACTTATGTTGAGAGTTTAAAACTCTTTTGTTCCTTCATTTTTTCATCTTTACAGGAAAATTTTGAAAGACTGTGAAATGGGGAAAAAAAATTACCGGTATCCTGTTTGGCTCACATACATGTGTATCTAATTGACTATGAGCCTATAAATTCTTGAGTACTGATCATAATGTAAATTATTCTTGTGTACAGAAATACAAATTTGTTTGCAATGTAATGCAAATGCAAATTTGCTATATGCAATGTAATACAAGTGATTATTGCCCTGGGGATAGATTTATTTTGTATCTTTTTGTATATTCATTCAGAAATTCCTTATTTTCTTTCTTTATATGTATGGTTCTTAGAAATCTCCTTTGAATTGATTTTGACATCTTATGGATTCTCACTTAATGGAGGAATTTAATATAATCTTTGATATATGTTCATTCTATATTTGTATGAGAGTCATGATTTTACTCTTATTTAAAAAGTGATCCTTTAAGAATTTTTAGAATGGGGATAGCCATTTTACTTCTTTAAGTATTTTCAGTTGGAAGATGCTCAGAAATGACTTTTCATTTGGAGATTTCCCCATTCAATGTGACGTAGCTCCCAAATCATTCTGGGAAGCTAAAAGATATCAATCAGTGCTATACAATGGAAAGATAATAGAAGTCATAAAAATAAGTTACTTATGCAATTTTAAGCTTTCCAAAAGCCACATTTAAAAAAGAAAAAAAAGTGGCATTAATTTTAATTATCTAATTTATTTAAGCCAATATATCCAAAATGTCTTGAATAGATAATAATATAAGAATTACTAGTTATTTTACATTTTATACTTATTGTTCAAAATCTGGTGCATATTTTATACTTATAGCACACTTCAATTTAAACTTTTCACATATTAAGTGTTCAATAGCTACAAATGTCTATTGGCTGACATACTGTACTGTACAACTCTAGAGATGCCCTTGACTTTTTAGACAGTTCTTCTAGGCTATAATAAATTTTATGATAGGCATAATATTATTGTTGTCTACAATAGCATCTCTAGTGGACTGATATTCAGAAAACAGAATATAAATACTTTTATTTTTAAATAGAGGTTTGGATTTCCAAAGCATATTCGTATCCATTCCCTTACTACATCTTAGCAAGATTAGCAATGCTTTTATATTCATAAAGGGAAGATGTCAGAAAATGGAAAATTCCTATTGAAACTAAAACCTAAACCTAGATGTATTAGTTTTGCATATTTGTCAAGATAGAGTTAGGCTATGTTGCGTTAACAAACAAACTGCAAAATCCCAGTAGACACGTTAACACATCAAAGTTTTATTTTTCACACACAATACAAACCAACAAGAATAGGTTGCCACTCATCTGGGCTCCCTTCCAAAGTTTGAATGAATGATCCAGTCTACTTTTACCTGGCAGAAACGCTAGCTAGCTCCCTTTAGTTTCTAGTCGTGTGACTGAGAAAACAGGGAGAGTAATCACCTTCTATTAACTCTTTCAGTTTTGGCGACATCCCTTTGCTAGAATGAGTCATATAATCCAACTGAGATGCACATCACTGGGGAATTTACAGAAAGATGTAAAATTAGAGTAAAGTAATAATCTCAGCCACATTGAGTAATGTTTAATCAATGATTAGAAAAATACGTTTTATTTTTCAGTAGAGCAAAGGCTTGTGTCTTCTTTCAATTAAAAATATTCAAAATAAATTTGCATTTTTCTCTTTAGTACTCCATGGTTTTTCCATTTTATCTAATGGCATAACAATTTTCCCCGACATACTTTGAATTTTTGTCATTTGTTGTTTTTCATTTTATTGACAAATCTTGTTTATTCTAACAATATAATTCTCGTCACTTCTATTCTCTCTTTTTAAAATTCAAATAGCTGGTATTCTATGTTAAGCCTCATAACTTAACTGAATCCTTTTAATAGTCTATAATTATTTTTTCTAAATGTAGCTACCCCTTCATTTTTTTAAACTTGAACTGAGCTTTACCAGTAATTGTTTAACCTTGGGCAAGTTGCTCGACTTTTTGTGTCTCACTTTTCTCATCTGTAAAACAGAAAATAATAACAACATTTTAATAGGATGGATAGGATCATTACATGAGTTACAAAATTACAACTCTTAGTGGAGTGTTTGGTGTGCATGAATCTGTTGGTATTCATGGAGTACTGGTTCCAAGTTCCCCTGCAGACACCAAAGTCTGAGGATGCTCCAATCCTTTAAGGAGAATGACGTAGTATCTGTACAAAACCTACTCTCATCCTCCCTTATACTTTAAATTTTCCCTATATTACTTATAATACCTGATATATTATAAACACTATGCAAATAATTGTTCTCCTATGTTGTTTTTCATTTTATACTTTATTATTATGGGTTTTTTTACTGATTTATTTATTAAATAATTTTTTTATCCAAAATGTTTAATCTACAGATGCAAACACTTGGATACAGAAGGCTAACTCCACACTAAAACGTTAATTGCTATTGTTATTTTTACTGATACCCATCTTCTTTCTTTTTAGAGATTTTTATTTTAATTTTTGCAAATTATATACTATTATGGTGTACACAGTGATGTTATGATAGATGAATACAGTGGGCAATGATTGATTAAATGAATTTGATTAATATATGCATCACCTTAAATACTTATAATTTATTTTTCCTGTCTAACTTCAACTTTGCACCCTTCAACCAGCATCTCCTCTTACGCTGCATTCCTCAGCCTCTGTTAATCTCCATTTTACTTTCTGGTTTTTTTTTTAATAATTTTATTAAATCATAATTGTGTACGTTGGTGCAATCATAGGACAGAATGTGCTTCATATACAATCAGAAACATTTTGATCATACTGTGAGAGATAGCCTTCATAGCATTTTCTTAATCACTATATAAAGACATTGATACTCTACATTTAATAAGTTTCACCAGTACCCTACTAAGATGCACCG
>CAUYRH010146276.1:0-39473 GCA_963574655.1 Perodicticus potto | reverse complement strand
GCCTTCCTCTCCCAGGGGTGCACTGGGGGGCTCAGAGCGGGGCCATCCTCTCCCAGGGGTGCACTGGGGGGCTCAGAGCGGGGCCGTCCTCTCCCAGGGGTGCACTGGGGTTCTCAGAGCGGGGCCTTCCTCTCCCAGGGGTGCACTGGGGGTCTCAGAGCCGGGCCGTCCTCTCCTAGGGGTGCACTGGGGGGCTCAGAGCGGGGCCGTCCTCTCCCAGGGGTGCACTGGGGCCTCAGAGTAGGGCCTTCCTCTCCCAGGGGTGCACTGGGGGGCTCAGAGTGGGGCCGTCCTCTCCCAGGAGTCACTGTCAGGGGGCTGGGGCGGCTCGTTGTCTGTCCTCCTGCTGAGCGGTGGACACAGGGTGGAAATAAAGAAATTAATCTGCCGCAGTGCTCGTTGTTTTCACTGAGATTTAGCTATTTTTCTTGAATAATTGGATTAGAACCCTTTATATTTAACTTCCAGAGTTTGGAAAAAGTTGATTTTGACAGTTTTTCCTGTGTGAAGAGCAGATTTTCAACGGTCTTCATTCCAGCCGTCCTGCTGGTGTGTAACGTGGTCACTCACTGAAGGGGATGTTTTCTAGGCTTGTATATTTAAAAAAAAAGTTTTGTTTGTTTCTGTTTTAAATTAACAATAATTTTGTGAAGAGGTACGTTGGGACTATGAATATATCTAGTTTTTAATCAAAATTCAATTCATTAATTTGAATGCTTTATTCTTTGGCTTATAATGTATTCCTGCTTTATTCTTTGGCTTATAATGTCACTGTCATTATTTATTTTAATGCTCAGAGCATCCCAGAAATACCAAAGAGAAGCCTTTTCAAGCAGGCTTTTGCCTGTTGTCATGTACCCATCATTCTCTAAGCAGATCTTCTTTTCTTCACAAATGTTCCAGAACATCTTTTATTTTCCCTGCCCAGCCCTGAAATCAATTATTTCTCTAGGGTGCTCTGATTCTTTTCAGGATAGACTAATATTTAGAAACTGAGGCCTGGTCTCTAATCGTATCTATTTTTATAAGAGTGTTACTCTTCTGGACACTTTGCAGTTGACAGAGTTAGTCACTGTGTGTACGTGTGTGTGTGATTTGTATGTGCATGTATAAGACACATAAACGTGTGCAAACATATTTCTAGGTAAATATTTTTACAAATAGCTATACATGCTGAAAACTTTGAATTCATTCCAATTAATCCAATTTCATTAGTACAAAAAAAACCTTTATTTTTAATCCATTTTCATATTTATCCCCTTTCTCCCATAACTACTCTTACTGTCAAAATGTTTAAATTTAGGCAAGCCCTCTTTTATAGAACCAAGCTATTGTGATTGCGTCTGCCTTTCCATGACATCGTCCCCTTTGCTGAGCTTGGGCTTTGAGGCCCCTGCTAGACTGCACCCCCTCCTACACACAGTACCCAGATGGTGTCCTTACCCACTTAGGCTCTAGCACCCGGAGCTCAGCCATTCTTTTTACAGACCCCTTCTCACTCGCATTGATTCTGAACCCCACAGCTGACTCCTTCCTCAGAAGTCCTCTTCACCTGCCTCATTCTCTGGAGCCGCAAACTGCACTGCTTCTCTTCCCTCTACGATGCCCTCCACACCCCACCGTGTCCTCACACTTCGTAGTTGGGCGCCACCCACATAAATGCGTTTTTACCCTGTGTGGGCTCTGACACAGCATGTCTGGCTATTTCAGCAGACAAATCCTCTTTATGCCAGTTGGGCTCCAATATTCTGAGCCACGTCACCCTTCTGTGCAGATGTTCTGGTCAGCGTGCTTGCTTGGGTTGCACACCTTGCCCTTGGCCACCACGGTGGCTCAGCATTCCTGTGCCGAGTGCCACTTCACACAACCCTGCATAACAGTGTTTAGAAGGAATTGATTAGCAAGGAGAAGAGCAGGAAGGGGAACATTTAAAGAAACCACTTAAAAGTTTTATAACATTGTTATGAAATATGTATTACAACTCAAAGCTGTACATATGCAATTTTTCTAATAAAAGGAATAATTTACTACATTGCTACTCGGACTTTTATGATAGTGCACTTCTTTTGTGGCTTTTTTTGTTTGATTTTCATTTCTGAAACCTTTAATCAACTGTTCTATTTTTTTTGTAGCATACATTTTGTAGTTTGAAACAATTATTAAAGAATGTAGCTAACAAGATTGATATCATCAAATTTTCTAATTGAATTTATAGAAACACATTGTTGTATAACTCAGGTTCAGGAATATCTAATACAGAATGAAAAAACTATTTCCACCTTTGGAATTTTATTGTATAAAAAATGTAAAATGTGAGTATGTTCCAAAGAGATTTTACACAGGATTGAAGACATTCACAATTAAACAACACTTGGAACAACATAATCACTTGCAGTGATATGTAAATACATCTCTACATAAAGAAATTGCAATATCGGCTCGGCGCCTGTGGCTCAGCGGGATAAGGCGCCAGCCACGTACACCTGAGCTGGCGGGTTCAAATCCAGCCTGGGCCCGCCAAGCAACAATGACGGCTGCAACCAAAAAATAGCCAGGCGTTGTGGCAGGCGCCTGTAGTCCCAGCTACTTGGGAGGCTGAGGCAGGAGACTCGCTTGAGCCTAGGAATTGGAGGTTGCTGTGAGCTATGATGCCACAGCACTCTATCCAGGGTGACGGCTTGAGGCTTTGTCTCAAAAAAAAAAGAAAGAAATTGCAATATATAGGGATATGTATATTTTATTATATAACGTGTATGTGTGTGCACATATGTGTGTATATGTCATATGTAGCAGGACATGTGTGAATGTGCTTTTGGTATTTTCAAGCACTGTGAATATATACATATGCACATATTTAAACCATAAACTATCATGCATGCATTTTCCAGAAGTACTGATTTTTATTAGAGTAAGTATTGAGGCTTAAAAACTTGCTTCTTTTACTTGGGAGATGAAACAGTTACTGTTTATTTTTGTTCTCAGAGCTATCTTGCAAAAATAAAATAAAATAGAAAAAGCAAATAAGTTTTCATGAGCTAAATCCTCCTAACTTCAAGGTGATTTCTGAAGAGAAATTAAGAAAGTAAGAGGAAAGATGAAAATCTACTAAGAAGATTGAAGAAGAAAAGTTTTCCATTATTCACTTAATTCACTTTTAACTGACCAAGGTAAGGAATGTTGAAGTTTGGATAACAAACGCTCTATGGTATCAGCATTCTTTACTAAAAAATGGAGGGGGAGGACTATGTTGTCAATTGTTGATAATTATTACATTAATTTATGAATGTTTTATTTTGAATAAGTCTGGTTTAAAGCTATATTATGTAGATTTTGTGAAGGAGATTTAAGATAATAGATTATACATTCCCCTGCATTTATGTCCAAATAAATCTTTGAAAATTCTAAAAGATAAGAAAAATTTCAGCAGTAAAAGCTGAGGAATTGTATTCCAAAAAGCATAATTGCAGCAAAATCAATTAGACGATTTTTCTTGATCGCATTTGAGGCTTTGACATCACACATCCCGTTTGTTTGCTTCTGGCCTAATAATCCTCTGCATGCTGGGAAGAATCTTTGTTCTCTGATAGAAGTAATAAAGCTGTCTGCACGATCCTCTCTTGTGAGGCACAGAGTGTTCCTATTTTATTTAATCTATTGGTGTGCAGCCTTTTCAAAGTAAATACTTCACACACACTGAACAGAGAGAGACATGCAAGGGGGCTGGCCTGAGAAGTGTAAAAATTAAAAAGTGCCCTGTGAAGAGATAATGATGGCTCTCTAAAAAATTAAATAAATAAGAATCTCGGGTCAAGCGGGCCTTGACTCTCCTTGCTACCAGAGTGCGGAGTGCTTCATATTCTCCCAACCCCCCTGTTCCATTCACTCGTTCCTCTTGAATAGAAAGCATGAAGAAAATGAAGAGCTCTAACTGCCAGCAGGAGACGAGCTGCATTCTTCCGGCACGTCCTGAGCCTAGTCACCCAGAACAACTTGTGATCCCCGGACAAAGCCCTTCACAGCAGGTGGCCATATCAAGAAATTTTCCTCCTGGAATTAGATATTATCCCAGGAATCACTACTGAGTCAAACATAATGCCCCATCCTGCTGGGTCAAGTAGGATTCCATTTCAATTTCTTTACACAACGATGCGTTTCATCTTGTCTGCCTACAATGACAGTGCTCAGGCATGAAATAAATTGAAGTGCCTGAAAGACAGAATTATCCCTGAACCTGCGGCATTCCCAACCCCAAAAACACACATTGTCAACTGAGTTCCAGATAAGCAGGGTCTTCAGCAAGTGTTTGTGCTGCTTGGCTTCCTTTAATCATACTCCCTTTTGTAAAACGGATTTTCGAGGGGAAAGATAAATCATTGCTGAGGAAAAAGGTCATTTTCAAAAGGCTTAAGAGGTTCATTTTGTATGGCTTTCCAAGGTGAAACAGGTAATTCACAGGAGTGAAAGTCTTTTGTGATCAACTTAATTCATCCTTCTTATTACCAAGAAAAAAACTATTGAAATAA
This sequence comes from Perodicticus potto, assembly GCA_963574655.1. NCBI lineage: Eukaryota > Metazoa > Chordata > Mammalia > Primates > Lorisidae > Perodicticus > Perodicticus potto. Next base: position 34,950 of record CAUYRH010146276.1, on the reverse strand, counting down.
AACTGAATAAAGTTCTTTTTAACAATGTTCCTACCGATGGGAAGCGATGATTTCTTGTTTGCTAGGATACTGTCCCAACTCCAGTAAATGAAAGTTTACATCAAGAGCAAGATTTTCTTCCACCTTCTCTTCAGAAAAAACATAGCAGTTTTCTGGGCTATTTGGCGGACATATTTCAATACCTTTATCAATAACACCTCTGCCCACAGAACTTCAGGCAGCTTCTGCATGGCTGTCGGCCCAGACAAAGAACATTTTCTTCATTGTCATGTTATGTGTGAGCCCTTTAGATACACAGACATGAGGAAATCTGAGGAATCGCATTTTACTTTTATTTTACTGAGATGAACAGTGTTTTTTTATTAGTCAAAAAGCTTTTTAGATCTTATGTTCCACTTGTAAGAATGGTTCTCTTGAACTATTTATGGAAGAGATTTAAGAAATAAGAGGTATCTTAATTTTAATAATTTCAAATAACTAAAATTGTTATGTAAAAATAACTATTAGGACAAAAGGAAAAAAATCAGACTGCACGCAAAGGCTTGGAATTTATTGCATATTTCTTGTAAATATTTTTCCTTTGACCTTTCTTTGATTTAAAGGTACATTTTTAGGCAGTGTGCAAGTTTCTTTAGAATTTAAAAAAATACTGCATTTCAAGTTATTTCACAAGTTTAGAATTCTATTATTGTCGTTTTATTGATGTAAATAAAGTTTCAACAATGATCCCAGCAGCTAAGTGAACTTACCTACCAGCTAATAATTAACTATTAGAGCTCCTTTCTTCCAAATAACATAGATCATTTGGCTATGCATATTATGGTGTGAATCTCTCTATACCAAACTTGGTATAGTAAAAATAGGCAGCTATGAATACACATGTTCGTGCACTAAACACACAATTTAATCAAAGTGGTTTAAGGAATCTGTAAAAAGAGAAACAGTTGTTATCCAATACTTTCCTGGAAGAGCCAATGAAAAACAATCCCATCTATTGAAAAGGAATAAGCCAATGCATTTATCAATTATAATCAAAGAAATATGAATATTTATTATCTTTTTATATCTAATTTTAATGTTCTTCATTATTTCATTATTCCATTAATTTAAAAAAGATTTTCTGAAAGAGCTTAGCTCTGGACTAGAAGAGGATTTATATTTTTCTTAAACATTTCAGATGTCCGCCCCTTTGAGGAACAAGAAAATGTGCTAATGATGCTTTTCTTTTGATTTTTCCATAAATTCTCATAACCCCCATATCTTTATGTCAATACTTACGTTATATTGATACAATTAGATTTTTTCTATATTAAATATCTTGAAGTTTTAGCTCACACTATAAGGTTTTCATACACTTAGTTTAGTGTTCTAGATACACTGTAGTCAATATATCTAAAAATGTCTAAGAAATATATTAGAAATTAAATGTTCTGTTTAAAAATGAATATGCATTGGAAATAAATTTACAAAAAGTAAGCAGGAGATGACTACTTGTCTTAAAAGATGTTTTTCATTTGAAGTAGATATGTTTATTAAAATAAAGATCAAGATCTTAATATCTAGGAAAGACTTTAATATCTAAATTGTTCATGCTACATGTCTTCTGGAATACAATTTCAAAATTCTAAACAGATTTTATGTAAAAATTTTATTCTGGAAGATGTTCTTCACTTGGGTTCTTCATTTATGTATTACAGTTAGGGATGAAGTACTTTCAGGGATAATTTTTTAAAGCACATAGAATATTTTTTCTGCTTTCCTATTTTTGTGCAAGACTCTTCCTTATGAATATCTGTGACAAGCTTTGTCTGGATCTTCTGGAGCCACATATAAGTTGTCAAAGCGAGAGAAAGTTCTTTCCTACACTTTTAAAATGTCATAAAGAAATTTTCTGTTCCAAATGGAGATTGCCTATAATATTGTCCACTGGTGAAAATGAGGTTATAATAATAAATTTCATTTCTCCTTTTTAGGTTTCTAATATGTAAAACCACTAAGGAGTAGGGAATGGAGGGGGTTGTTTGTTTTAATAATCTATATGAAGTAAATAGTAGAATATTGTCCATCCTGTGTAAAACTGTGCTAGGATATGGTACATTGACCCAAACCATAAAATCTCAGCCACTGAAAACCACGCCTCACGTACCCTGCATGCCTTTGTGTGGCATCGGGGCTCTGAGGTCAATGATGGCCCTAGAGACCCAGCCGGACGGGGCAGTGGTCTCTCGATTGTTGCTCATCACCACACGGTGGGGGGGGGGGGGAGAAGGAGACTATGGCAGATTCCACAAGGACTGTGAAAGCTATTATCTGGAAAAGACTTGCGTCATTTCACTTAAATTTCACTCACCAAAGCAAGCCATATGGCCACAACGAACACCAAAGATGTCACAAAATGAATCCTATCATGTGCCTGCGTGGGGGAAGAAATAGAATTCTAAGTGAACAGAATTGATGGCTGTCTAATCAGACTTTGCCATCAGCCTTCTCATGTGTACTTCAAGAAAGATATCACACTTTTGCAATGTCTCTGACTTCAGGGTCATTTGAAATATATTCACTGAGAGCCTCCTATTTGAAAAACACCAAGTTCTTCTGAAAATGATTTGAGACTTTTCCTCTCTCGAAGATGAGCTTGTCTCAAGAGATTTAATAATACAGAAGTAAGCTTCTTTATCTTTTTAACTGGATATCCTTCTGATTGGTAGCTATTGTTGCATTTAGTATTTTTGCTTTATTATTAACGTCAGTATCTTATATTAACAAAAAGTATCTGCAGTAACTAATAAAAGCACCTGTGACCACTTTAAGACAGTGAAGCATTGTACTGAACATAAAGGCTCATAGTTCACTTAAACACAGGCATTGCCCGGCTGCCATTCAGGTCAGGGATAAAAGGGGTAGAGGAACAGCCAGGTTCAGAGATGCATTCTAGTGATAAATTCTGAGCCCCCCACAGCTTTGTATCCTGAAGATTATTTCTCTTACAGTATCTGTTCTCAAAACATTTCAGACCCACCATGTGAGAGACGGTATCTGGCCCTGGGGACAAGAGCAAACATGTTTTTAAAAGAAGAAGACTAAGAAGAAAGGAGTGTTTGTTTTGGATGGTGTTTTAGAGACGTGAAAGAAGAAAGAGGATTAGGAATACATGGAATGTGGTAGGAGCAGTGGTGCGGCTGCGAAGCACATGTCCAAGGGACAAAAAGATGATACTGATCTAATGTTGGTAAGAAAAACAAGGCTGATGAAACACAAAGGAATTGTATGATTTCAGTTCTACAAATAACCTAATGATTTCTCAGTAGAGAAGTTTTCTTGAAAAATTAGGTTGGAATATGTGATAGAGCATTTAATCTCACACAATGAATGGAACTCATTGTTTTAATTACAAAAATAGAAACGGTTATCAAAACCAAAAAATGAACCTTGGTAGTCAAGAAAGATAAAGATAATGTCAAGAAATCAAGAGATTAATATCAGTTTCCTGATTGTACAGTGAAGATAATTGTAAGGTAGTTTAAAGGTAAAGGTATTTAAACTTAGTTGCATATATTTTTACAAATGAATGACTTATGGCAAGGGGAAGAGAGCAAGCCAAATTATATATCTGAGGTTAAGAAAAATGTTGAGTCACTTTCTTCTTATACGCAAGGATTTTGAAATTAGAGGATAAAATTCTACTATGAATACCCTGTAGAAAAGGCCAAAGTAAAAGACTCAGGAAGAAAACGAAAGCTAAAATTGAATGCAGAAATGTGAAGTGTAAGCTGTGCTATGGTAAGATGTGGAAGGCTTAGTGTTATTCTACTCTTACCTTAGCTGAAAACAAAATTCAAGGCTTGAAAATTTCAAGGCTAATTTTGCAACAAAATGATTTTTTCATTTTCAAACATTAAGGGAGCAAACATTTTATTTCTACTTTCACTAATGAAAACATAAATTTGATAGAGAGATGTTATGGAGAATAACAATCCCCTACTACTATGTGCAGACATAATTTCCTAAGTGGATCTGAGCAGGTAGGTGGATAGGAAGGTTAATACAGAGCTGAATAAAGCTGGATCACCTTGAATAACAGAGGTAGAAGAACATAAAGGGAGGCAGTGAGGCAGAAACAGGAGTAATCAATCAGTGTGTCAAAAAGCTGGCATGAAGCTAGAACGATGGGTTGAGAAGGGATCACTGAAAATACCTTTTAGTTGATCAAATGTACTTTTTTTAAAGCACATGTCAAAAAGTAGATTTGAGGTAATTCGTATCTGCAAAATTACTACCTCAGCTTAACTTCACGTATCTTTTATAAAGCCCGCTACAAATCTGAGGTTTGACAGTTAGGTTTTCGAACTCGTCCTAGATAAAGTGCTGCGTACCTCATTACCGAATATCACTATGGACCTTTGAAGTCTCTCCTTGGGAAGCGATGAACCACCCCTAGTGCCTAGACCACCCTTCACAACACTGTTTTTAGGATAAGTTCCTGAACTTAATTGTTTCAGCTTATATAACAACAGATCTGATGGCCATTCCAGAAAAAGAGTTCCAAAATTGCAGATAATTGATGATGGTTAGTTTTTATATAAAACTCAGCAGAAGCTCAGTTTTATGCCCAGGTCTCGAGCAGCAATTTCGAACACAAGCCAAATGCGTGGTCACGTGAACTAAGAACTAAACTAAGTCAGCAAAGGAAAGAATGCAGATCCAGAGTGGCACGTGAGCGTGGAAGGTCCCCAACAGCCTGCAGGGAAGCAGGGGCATCTGGAGAGTGTTCTGGACTCCATTGTACGAGGGGGAAGTGTCTTGGAGGGAAACGGCTACATCTCAACAGGTAGGGAAATCTTTGAAGCCGCTGGCTCTCGTGTGAAGGCATGGAAGATACTCACAGGTTGGACTTAATCGTTACCTTTTCTCCACTGTCCTTGTCAATTGGTCAGCATATTGCATCTCTTCAATTCAATCCCGGGGACAATTACTAAGGTGCTATCAAAGATCTTGTGTAAGTGTCAGACATGCAATTGTTAGTAAGATATAGCCTCTGTTATTGAAGTCCTCACAGTCTGTTCATCTGCTGGGCAGGAGGGCAGGAGTGGACAGACTTTAAAACAATCCCTAGCAGTGCAAGCAGACAGTGCTGGAGTAGTGGTGTGAATCTAGCAGTGGTGTGAATCACTTTCCCTTGCAGCTATGAAGGGAGCTAGAGGGATAAGCTCAAAGATAAGATGACTTTTGATCAAGAGCTCAAAGGATGAGCAGAAAAGCTGAAATGCGTGGAAGCCCATGAAGCAGACAGTAGAAGTGCCTTGTGTGGTTGGAGTCCGCTGGGGACGATGTGGTGTAACAGAAGCGGGGAGGATGAAATGATACGAATGAAGTAAATTATCAGTGAACACCTTTCCTTACTGCTAATTCGACATTACTGAGTACAACAAATGATTCACATTTCCAAAACCATTCTCTGTCCCGTCTCATTTAACTAAATGTCCCTCCTGTAGGTGTCCAGCCACTGTCACTTTTCTCCCAGACTTCCAAACCAGAAAGCTCCAAGTCACCAGTCACAGAACAATTTCTTTTTTCTATTTTCAAAACCTTTTGATATGGGAACAAAAGAAAACAAAACCAAACAAAATACTACTTCTCCTTACCTCAATCAAATTCTAAGTGGTTTCCTAAATTTATTTCTTGCTTCTTATAAAATGCCCCTAAATTTTCTTACATTTGTCCATTTTTACTTAACAGAGTTCTTAACTTAGGTCTTCATAATTATAGCCATAAATTTCTAGTTTTACTTTCTTACTCGCTTCCCTACATTTTCATTATCCGTTCCTCCAAACCATTATCTAAACTATAATACCTCCTGAAGTGTCTCTCTAAAGTTCAACAAAAGTCATGTCTCTTGTTTCATTGTGAAACTCAATGGAAAAAATGCGGATACGTTGTTCTCTGTCAATAATAGTTAACAATATTAGAACATTTATACTTCCCTTCTGATTGCTTTCAGACCATCAATTTATCTATCTAGCTATGTAACAACAGTTGTGAATTCTCTGTTTACTCTGATTTTCTCACCCTAAGCCTCATTTCATTATAAAACCAGGACTTTCCTATTAGGAATATTGTGGCTTTTAAACCAATAAACATTTTCACATGCTCATTTGAGAGAATGAAGCTGTTGCTAACTTAATTTCCAAATTTGACTTCACTTCCAAAGCTCACATGAACTAAATCCATGAGCATAAAGCCCCTATCCCCATGAGCTAGGTTGAAGTGAGAGGTGAAGGATATGGTGTAGCACGCAGAACTCAAGACTTTTTAGACACAGTGCATGCTGTTCTGCAACTCAGAATGTACAATCCCCCTAGGACTGGGAGTGGAGAGGAGAAAAGCCCCGAAGGTCCTGATTTATGAAGGTGTTCTGCCCGTACAGCTGCATAGCCGCTGGGTGAACTGGGATTCCCACTGATTGCTGTCTCAGGCCTTTCTCCCGCTGGTGAATAGCATCCCCTTTTGGCGTGAAGAAAGAGTGGGCAGTCTGACAATGGGAGCAGGATCTCTTTAAACACATGATCTAAAGCTTCCTTTTAAAGGATTTACCCATAAGCAGAGTTTTAAAACTCATCAGGGGTTCACGGGCAAGAAAAATGCAATCTTTAACAAGTTATGTCCAGGAAGTCAGGTCCTGCTCTTATTGATCAAGTTATAAAAGTGACTTGTCCTCACTGTAGAAGAAGGATCTCATTTTCTTACTATACCTTTCTTATTTCTAGATGTATCACCTAAGTTTGTAAGTTAAAAGTTGTAACTAGAAACTCTAAAATCCTGGATTTTATAAACAAAGGAATACATGGGTTGAAATGCAGTAGAAGAGTTTGACTTGAGTAAGACAGACAGAAAGGTGGTTCGTGAATATTACACATTTTAAGAGGTTGTTTGCCTAGGATTCTTAATGAACAACATATCTTTACATAATAAGGGAAATGAAATGCAATCATTTGCAGGGCAAGTAACCTGACCACTTTTAAATTATGTAACTGATGAAATTTGAAGAATGAAGATCAAAATATCTTCCTGAATCAGAAGCAAAGAAACAAAAACAGAGACAAAGTGTTAAGAAGGAAAAACTCTGCAAGGAAGCCTGCTAAATCGAGGTTACAGCAAAAGAATTTTGCCCTTTTACTGAAAAATTAAAAATTAACCCAAGCTTGTCCACATCGTAAAACATAAACCTTGAACATTCAGTGTAGTGATTTTCTTTTTTACTGCTTTCATGAAATTTTACAATATAAAATACATGGGTTTTTGAATATTTTACTGTGGAGGTTGATTTAATACAGCTTTGAAAGAACATTTCTTTTTTGAGGAATTCTTTATTATTATGAAAATGGTAAGGGCAAGGGCAACAGCGGGGACCCATTTAAATAGAGGTTCAGATGCCCTGTTCTAAATAGGACAAGCTTTAAGTATTTTATACACAAAGTAGACTGATACAGTTTCCTGTGGGGTTTCTTCAACATGTATAATACCCATTATGATGCAACAAAGCAGGATTGACATGAAACTAATAAAGTGGGATTTTTACCTTTCTTTATGCTTTTTGACATTCTTATTGGAGAACAGGAGATAATTCAAAGAAAACCTGAATTCAACTGGAAAATGTTTGCAGAGGAGACAATATGGGTCACTTATGTGGAAACTCTCTTTCTTTCTTTTTTTTTCTTTTGTTAAAAATTGTGAACTTTTTGATATGGCATCCAGCTGCCTCGGGGAGAGCATAGCAAAAAAAAAAAAAAAAAAAGTGAGGGGGTTGCTTTCATTGATATTGAAATTGTTTTGATCAGAAATCTGTTATGCATGGTTAGCAAAAACAAATTATTCAATAGGCAGGTAAGTGAAGACTGAGAACACATGATCAGATTTTCAAAACATTGTATAATAAAAATCACATTGACTTGACATAAAGTCAATCATTGGGAAAATATTTCCACTTTATTTCACAGAGCAACTTTTTAATTATTCTTTACTTGGTACAAGCAGGAGTGAACTTTTAAAGGAAAATAATTCCCCAGCGAGGGCGGTGGATGCAGAGCTGAAGAGCTCTCAGCCTTCGGGAAGTTGCAGCTGGAATATACTCGAGCTGGTTCGGCTGCTCACTGCCCTTTCATGCTGCTCACGCCTGCACGCTCACACGTGCACACACAGACAATGCTCATTTAATGGACAGAGTTGCTGTTTCTGTTTGAACTGATTAAGATATATTTTTAAAAATAGGCTTTTGGCTTTTGAAATGTCACCCGTAATACCAAAGTGACATAATACTGCACTTCTGTGATTCAAATGGGCTGTATTGAGGCAAGGGAGCAAGTGCCTCTGTGCAATTTTCCTCCTCTTTTTGTGAGTTAAGCAGATTTACTCTTTAACGGTGGGGCTTCAGCGGATGATTATGACATCAAAGTGTGACAGACAGTGATTAGATACTGCAGGGAGAAAATGCAGTTAAAAAGAGACAATTCATTCCCATAGCTTAAAGGGACAATTTCCTTGGCCAAAAGTAAAATAGACTCTGTCGGGCCAGCCTTATTTCTGAAAGAAAGGAGAGTGGAGGCTTAGTCTGGTCGTTTGATTTTTCATTTCCTTTCATATTTTAGGGTCACGCTGTCTCCCCTGCACACCCCAAACCCTTTCCCATCTCATTCACCCACCCGTGTGCATATCCTGTACAATCTGCTTGTGACCGAATTATTTGGTAGATTTGGATATTTTTATCTGTAGATTTCTAAATTTCAAGCACTTAACACTTTACTGAAACTGACATCTGGTATTATAGCCTGATTTTGTTTATTTTCAATTCAGCTGCAATCTTTCTCAATGTGTGACCTCCCTTTAGTTTTCACAAAGCTTGTTGGAAACTGTACACGCGGTGCACTTTAGCCAGATCTTTGGGAATTTATTGTCAAGATTAAAAATTAGTGATTATTTGCTTATTTTATATTTAATTTCATCGTGTCTAATTCTCAGTCCTTTAAAATATTCTTTTTGAAATATATTAATTACATAATTTAGTCATAGCACACATTACTGAATTTGGTGAGACCCTATGTAACTTACCACGTTTAATTTGTAGTTTAGTTAGCACAATTTTATTAGGCACAATCGCTTTGATTCTTAGCCAGATGTACTACTCTCAATATAAAATTATATGTGGTATCAGTTATTTTGAAATAAATGTTAAGTAAATTCCTTTGAATTGTCAATAATAGTAAACGTTTGAGTTAGTTTTCTCCAGAAAAAATATTACCAATCATTTTTTATGGTGTCCAAATTGTTTTCAAATACATTTTTATAATCCCGTAAGTCTTTTTGGTTATATTACCTATACAGCAAGACAAAATAAATTACTTAAACATATAAACTTTAAAAAATATATTAACTTTACTTTCAAGATGAATAATTATTGGGAATAAATCAACAGTAGTTTTTTAATGAGACCAAGAATAAGCAATGAATAGAACGGCCATACTATAATTATCCAAAATGTTAATTTGGCTCAGCGCCCGTAGCACAGTGGTTACGGCACCAGCCACATACACTGAGGGTGGCAGGTTTGAACCTGGCCCAGGCCAGCTAAACAATGACAACTGCAACAACATCAAAAAAAACGGCCGGGTGTTGTGGTGGGCGCCTGTATTCCCAGCTACTTAAGAGGCTGAGGCAAGAGAATCACTTAAGCCCAAAAGTTTGAGGTTGCTGTGAGCTGTGATGCCACAGCACTCTAGTGAGGGTGACATAGTGAGACTCTGTCTCAAAAAAAAAAAAAAATTAACTTGTCCTATCTTCTGATTGGATATAACCTAAGTTGAATTTGTAACAAAATTTTGTTGATGTGTCCATAAATTTTCCATGTGGGAAAGGAAACCAACCATATAAAGTATATTAAAATTGTGGATAATTTATATTCAAAGTATTTGAAAATAAATTAAGAGCAGTAACACTGTTAGTAATACATTTTATGGAAATAATTGTTAGTACATGTATTTTATAATCTCATATGTTCAGATTTGAATTCCAGAGGGCAAGATAGCATGTTGCCAAAGCTGATTGTGATATCAAGTATTGATAGAAAAATTGTGATATCAAGTATCGATAGAAAAATTTATGATGCAATATTTTGCTATCCTAAAATGCTCAGAACTATATTTTTCTATTTTTTGTTCTTACATGTTGTAGTTTGGATATTTATTATGCTGCTGCTCTTGTTGCTATTGTATTTCTTCTATATTTTAAACACTGAACTCTGAGCCTGGAGTGAAGAATACCCTATTTACACATTTGCCATCCTTTCTAAAGTCTCTGTGCCAATAATTTCAGTGTTGTGTGAAGTGGTGTTACCTGAGAAAACACAACCTTGGAGAGATTTTTTTTGTTCGTTATCTGGTCTTCCTTTACCCATCTACCTATCTATCAACCTGGTCTTCCCCTCAGTCTCCACTGCAGTGCATAAATGATTTGACACAATTAAAAGTTCATGTATTTTAGAAGTATGCGTTTAAATAATTGAGGATATTTTGGAAACATTTATCCACATCTTTAGTTTGTGCCCTTACCACCAACACTGTTGATCGTATCACTGAGATGACCTCAGGTTAAAAACAGAGTTCACATGTTTCTTTTGGTGGTGCTTCACAGGAAAATTATAAAGCAAATAGTATTTTTAAGTTTTTCCTCTTCAAAAGTGAAATAGATTTTCTTTGATATATTGTGACTGCTGAGTTAGCACATCTTTGTTAAATACATCAACTAGACATCAAAATTGCTGACCTTCAAGATAGTCTTCACTTTTGAAAATTTGATTTCAAAATGAGTGAATATTTCAAAGATTATTCTTCTATTCATTTTTATTACCGGTATTGCCACAAAATGAGAAGTAAATTTGACTATGAAAACTTTAAAATGCCTTCCTTGGAGCAGGAGAGTGTGGGTTAAAAAGAAAATAGGAACATTAATATCATAAAATATGTCAAAATCCAATCACTTGTATTTATGAATGTAAAATCATGTAAAGGTGCTTCCAATGAGAAAAAAATGTATTTTGTATTAAGTATTTATTGAAATTTACTTCCTAAAGTTGCTAAGTAATGATAATATAGGTAATAAAATGTCCTCTAGAGAATAAGGATAAGTTTTTCTAAGACCCTTCACCATTAGAAATCTGCTTTTTGATATTCTAACATTTCTGAATCAGGCTACCCAGCAGCACTCTCGGCATGGTTTTCTTTGCCTTCATAGGTGCGTTAAACTTGCAGAATGAGTGGGGAGGACTTGGAAAAAATCCTTCAGATGATGGCGTAGCATGTTTTAGAAAAACAATGGAAAAAGAGAGATACTGTGGTGGCACTGATGGCTATGAGTCGAAGTTATTCAGAAGAACATTTCCAGATAGATAAATTCTGAACATAAAAATATCTTTACACAATAGCCTAACCAATTAATTTCGCTCATGAATTTTTATGTATATACAAAAGTTACACATGACAAATATCAATGATGATGTTTAAAACAGTTCTTCTGTTAGATAAAATTATCTACTTATCGCTATTGATCAATTGATCAGTTGATTAACCTGTTTAGAGAGGGAAGTAGACACGTAGTCTTATGTGCCAACTTAATAGGAATATTGTGTTATAGTTTAATTGGCAGTGTTTTCTTTTCTCAGTAATTAGTAAAATAATGATGCATTGTTGGTGATGCCAAGCTCACTCCAGCAACTCCACCCGAGCTACCTATGTATCTGCAGCATTCAGCTTTTTTTGTTTTTTTTAGGCAGTTTCACTCTGTTGTCCCAGACTAGAGTGCCCTGGAATCAGCCCGACTCACAGCAACCTCAGACCCTTGAGGTAAAGTGATCCTTCTGCCTCAGCCTCCTCAGTAGCTGGGAATATAGCTGCCGGCCATGACACCAGCTAATTTTTTTTCTACTTTTAGTAGACATAGGTTCTTGCTCTTGCTCAGGCTGGACTTGATCCCTGAGCTCAAGGGATCCTTTCTCCTTGACCTTCCAGAGTGCTAGGATCACAGGCATGGGCCGAAAATAATCCCATAGGTAGAAAACATGGGCCGCTGTGCCCAGTCTGCAGAATTCGTTTTGTATGGTACTCTTTATGCCTTTTGTCTTTCAATGCCTATGAACAGAACACCTCCACTCAATAGAATGCTCTTTCCCAACTTCTCTATTTAATACATTTTTAAAGGTCCTTTCTAAAGGTACTTTCACGGTGAACTTTTTCTCTCCTTTCATAGAATTATTACAGGAGTCGATCCATGCTTTTGTCTTGCACATACTCTATACACTAGGACTATACTACATATGTATTTTTTTCTTTTTTTAATTTTATAATTTACAGTAATACAATTGTTTTGGTTACACAAATTGCTTCTGTACAGTTTGACTCAAAGTCATCCATGTTCCTATCATAGCAGAAACTTTTCCAAAGGTGATAGACTAATGAGCAACAAACCATGTTTTTATATTAATCTGTTTTCTAATTTATTGTAATCTTGAGAGCAAGGACCTAGTTCTAGTAATTGTGTCAACCCGGGTATCAGCACAGTTCGTGGAGTTCATAACTTCAGGAACTAACATGCACTGTGTGTTCACTAAGGCTCAGTAAGTATTCTTTGAAATATTGAGGAAATTAAATATGAATCATGAATAAACATCATATATCTACATAAACTATATTTTACAACTGTAATTTAACAAAATACAGTGTGACAATGCCAGAGGTTAATTTTTCAGGGTGCAATTCATTTCCACTGTCTGAAAAAGTCATTATTTATTGATGGAAAGTTAAAAATTGCCAATTTCCAAAAATAATCCCATAGGTAGAAAACAGCATGCTTATATTCATATATTGATAATAAATTTTTGACAACATTCAAAAATATAGCTATGTTTTAAGTATAAAACATAGTATATTTTAACTTTAAAAATGCATTCTATTTTATTATTTTCAGAACCATAATATTTGCGAGATTAATATACATAGGTTATCAAGTCATTGTAGCCTTTTGCTGTTACTATCTATCCAAACATTTATGAGATTATGCAAACATTGTGGAAATGTACTTGGACTTACCATTTGCTTGAGTGTTATCATTAGAGGACCAAACTGTACAGGTAAAATGATATTTATGCATCAATCATGCTTAAGCATGAACACTGACCTTCTCAGAATAAGATACCCAAGTTTTTTGTTGCATCATTGTTTATGTACATGTTACTGTATGCCTTTTTGATGGTAATAAATAAAAACATTTTCCAAAATTCCATAAAACGTTTTACTTAAATTCTTTATTTTCTTTTTATTCCCCCTTTCTTTGATAAAAAAGTGTTTTAATTTTTTAATTAAAAAGCCTTCTTATTTAGCTTATTTCTGCTGTACTGAGCAGTGCTTTGAACACTAAAAAAAAATAATAAACAAATCATTAAGTATGGAAGAATCATCAACTGTTACTGTCTTTGACTTTCATATGCTAGGCTTTGGGTCTATTTCAAAATACATTTCTGATTTTGAAAAATTTTAATAAATCTCATTTCTCCACTTTGTACCTTGGGAGTATTTTAAATCACTTTAGATCTCAGTTTACTCATTTGCAAAATGGAAATAATAATAATAATGATGATGATGCCTAACTCATAGGGTTTTTGTGAATGTTAAATGGATTAATACATATATGTTATATACATAGTTCAGGGTGCATAATTATTTGATCTGAAGGTTACTTTTGAATTTGTTGTCATTATTCTATCTGGATAAGAAAAGAATTCCTAATTAGTTTCTGAGCAGTGTCTTAGTCTGATCAAGCTAATGTTCAGGTTGAAGGATAGTTAATTTTTAAATAGCATTCTTCTAATTTGGTCCCCTAACTATAACACTCAAGCAAAAGACAATTCATGCTCATATCTTCAATATTTGCCTAGTTTCATAAAAAGCATGCCCTATTGTGTATTCTTTCTTCAAATAAATCAATCCATTCTACTAAGGAAAGGAGGGATAAGCTTATCCTATGACTCAAACATGGCAGGAAAGTTAGAAAACAAGAAATAAATTTCATCTCAGCATGAAAAGAAACTTCTGGTGAGAGCCCTTCATTAGTAGAACTACTTACTTTATGAATCACTGAGCTTTGTGGCTGGACTTGTGTCCAGATGGTCACTGAGGGGATTCCTTAGTTTGGTGAGAGTCTGGCTTGAAGGACGTTGGTGTGAAAGCAGAATAGTATCACCCTGCGTGGGGTAATCTGGGGGGGGTTACCTCACTTACTCCCTAACATAATAATTGAAATGCCAGATGTCTCTTTCTTTGAATATTGAGTCCATAGCCACATTACATCTAGAAAGAATCATTGGATTCATTTGGAATAGTTTACAATTAGCTGAGACAAAAAAAAGCATGTGAAATTCTAGGAGATGTGAAGTATCAGGAAAAAAGAAGGTGGTGTAGAACTAAAGAATAGAAAATGAATACCTCTTAATTTAAACCATTCAAGCCTGCTACATAGTCGCTGGTTATCACAGTTCAGTCACAGAGGCACACCTTGGCCTCACAGGTGCTTTCCAGTGAGAAGAAGTCACTCTTGGCAAAAGTCATTGCTGTTCACTCAGATGAGTTAATCACAGGACAGTGAAGAAAATCCTCTTCACTGGGGGTAAATACACGATACAGCCATTAAGTTGGGGGCTATCCTTCTGTCAACCTTGGAATTGACCACAGAGGGTTACAATCAGAGCGTTCATAGAGCGTGATTATATTTTGCCATAACATCTACTGATTAATTTTATTAGTTAATCTTCATGGCTACCTTCAACCTGGCTCCCATTTTGCAAATATATTGTTCTCCTTGTGAGTTCTTTCATTCTTGATTATTCATCCAGTCATTCCCGTGCCCTGCACTCATCTCCCCCCGTTTTGGAAGCATCAGACCCGCAGACATCAGCACTGCGCAGCGGGTGTCCCGGGCCTCTGGACTGAGCATCATCGCTAACGAGGTTTTGTCACTCTCCCTCCCAGCCCATCAGCAGATTGTGGACACAGTCTAGAGCAGCCCAGCCCGAACTCGCCTAGAGCCAAATTCTCACATGTTCACAATTCTCATTGACCTCACTGAGACTTTCATAAGAACAGATGTGCTTATGAGTAAATATAGGGAAATGATTTTAAGATACAACCCTCTAAGTGGATAACCTTTGTTTCTGCCCTCCATATTTGCATAAGTAGTTATGAAAAGCATATCAGAAAAACACTCAGAGTGAAAGCCTAGGCCATGACTCAAAATCAGAAGGTCATAAAAATGGCCAAATATTCTTCCATGTTCATTTACACTTTCAAAGGTATAAAGAAAAGGGAAATGGCAGAAAGATTCCTAGATAGATGAGATGTAAACTTTATAAGATGATTACATGTACGCACTTGAATGTGATAATATACATAGTATAAATATGCATACTGGCCATAGTAGAGCTTTAAAAAAGAAAATCAGAATGAAGATTTTTGAAACAGCTTATTTTAATGTTTAATAAATTATTAACAATACACATGATTTTACAATATTTAAGTGCTATAATTTTATTCTGTTGAATGTTGGTATAAAGACATCAAAGTTTAAAATCTGCATGAATACAAAGATAATTTTACATATTAAGAATTTTTTCAATATTAATACCAGGTAAATTCAAATATGAATAAAATCATTAGTTTGTCATGTTCTCTTTGCCATAGTGGAAGGACCATGGAGAGTGACTATTTCTAGATAAGAGTTGTATCTAAAAAACACAAAATCTTGTTTTAATCAAACAAAATGAACTTACGTTATCATTCAATCATTTCCCTCTAATTAGTTTCCTGGGACAGCAAATTTAATAATAAAGCCAAGATATAATTTTAATTTAGTTTTCATATTTTTTACTTCAGATAAATTCTTAGCAGTGATATTCTTGTTTCTAAAGCTTTGCTGTAATCAGACTTTATTTTTTAAATGAAATTATCATTAAAAAAGTATTATTACCTATATTTGAGGGCATGCTTCGTTTAAATACTGTAAGTCTTTTGAAACATTTAAGTACAAAATTTCAATAGCATTAATTTAAAAAGAAGTCATTATGGAATATCCTCATGTCTTCATTCCTCCTGCACACCGAGTAATAGCTGTAGAAAAGGAGAGAAACGTGAAAGAATTTCAAAATATGTAAAAAGTATAATATATTTATATTAATATGCAATATAAACATTGAAATTTATAGTGCACTTTGTGCTTCTTAAACTATTTGACATACAGAAACAAATCTGCGTGTCACATAATCATTATGCGTACATATCAAGTGCCGTGAGCTCAGTCGTGTCCCCACCATGTTCATATGGCACAGCCCTTATACCCCAATTGACTGACTTTGGAGTTAGGGCCTGCAGAAGTAATTAAAGTCAAATGAGGTCATAAAGATGGGGCCCTTATCCGAGAAGACTGGTGTCCTTCAAAACACAAAAGATGCCAGAAAGTCTCTCTCTCCATGTCCACACAGAGAGGACACACGTGAGGACACGGAGAGCCAGAAAGAAAGTTCTCGCCAGAAACTGAATTTACCAGCACCTTGACCACAGACCTCCAGCCTTCAAAATCGCCAGAAAATAAGTGTCTTCTGTTTAAGCTGCTCAGTAAGTGGTATTTTGTTAGGGCAGCCCCGCTAATACACAGTCATTGCTCTCTTTTCTTACTGAGAATGTAAAGGTCATAGAATTGATTGATCATAATTCTTGGTTCATAAGTGCTATATTCGATGTGATTGCAACATCATCTTTATTTCTTTACTTAACTGGAGAACTGAAGTATTACCAATAACTTATCTCTCCTTATATGTTTCTTACCTATATTGTCTCCCAACATTCAGATAGTCGTAGATAGACAATTGCAGATAGAAAATTCCCTTATCTTTTCTTTTTTCTCGTGATGGTTTTTTTTTTTTGAGTTTTGTCAGAAAATTATATACTACTCAGTTTTATTTTACTACATGTTAACTCACTGGTTTTTCAGTCTTTGATATTTTCCTAAGTTTCATTCATGTTATTGCTTGTAACTATAGTCCATTTTCATCACTGTATAATATTCAATTTGGTAAACGTGCCACATGTAGTAATGTCTTTTATTGTCAGTGAAAACTTACCTTGTTCTCAGCATTTTGCTTTAATGAACAATGGAGCTACAGACATGTTTGTACCACTTTTGTACACGTGTGTCAAAGTTAGCTAGATATATTCTTCTAAGTTATATCGCTATGTTGTAAGTTTTATAAACATTAAGTTTTACAAGATAATACTAAATTATTTTGTAAGGTGTAAACTAGCATCACCACCAGTAAAGTAAACAAGAGCTTGCGAATATACACTTTTCCAGCACATGATATGTACAAACTTTTTATTTTACCCAACCATTTGGACAAAAATGAAAACAAATCATAGTCTTAATTTGGATTTCTTTGCTTATTAGTCAGTTTAAGTCTCTCTTCACATATATATTTATTTATCTTGTATATTGAATCTTGTATATTTTCATCTTGATCATTTTATTACCTGTTACAATTTCTTCCTACTGATTTTAACAAGTACTTTATGGATTCTTTATATTAAGCTACTGTCAGTGTATGTCAAGACATCGCCAAGATTTTACTGTTTCACTTTTTAGATTGTCTTTTGAATATAAAGATAGAACAAGGAATACTACTCATATTATTTAACCTCTACATTCTCTCTCCATAAGAGAAAGGTTAAAAGTTTTGATCTTGGAGTTTCTCTAATTGTACTTTACAAAACTATTGATGTATCTCAATTTTTGCAGCATAGCAATTAAATCATATGTGGTAATAGAAAAAAATTAATATGTTTTGTATTACAATTGTGTCTTTGATATATGCGAAAGTCAAACTACAAATTTCACATTGTTAGAACAATGTGGTTGAAGTGTAAAATCAATTTACTAATAAGGTTTATGACTTTGTCCTGTGGCACAGGAGATATTTACAGCTCTAAGAGTATTCTCTCATCCCACATATGAAATGGTGTTCTAGAGTACAACTAAAGCAGCTTAAATACCTGCATAAAAACTTCTCCTGCCTCTCTCTTATTAACAGAATCCATACACATCCTGGCCCTCTTAGGAACATATTTTTCAATTATTATAATATGCAATTATTGGACAACAGAAGCAAAAGAGATATGTTATCGGAGGAGACTACCATTTGAGGCCTGAAAGTTCTTAACTTCAGTAAACTCAATTCTTCTAATTAGTGGGGAAAAATTTCAGACGAATTTAATTTTTCTTTCCAAGATCCATTAATAATTACGGAGCTAAACTCTTCATTTACCAGACAGCTTTAGAGAATTAATAGAGCGCTACTTGAAATTTTCATTCACCATTGAATTTACAAAGTTCAGTCACTTTCTGGTCCTGTGACAAAATCGTTTTAGCAAATATTTTTTACCTTCAAGAATCTTATTTTGTTTGCTTTGTGGTTAGCCAGAGTCTCTTTATTATTCCATAATCACAATGGTTTAAAAGTTATAGCATTTTTTTCAAATACTCTTAAAGCTAACTCACAACTGAGTTATTTTAAGTGACTAGTTAGTGACCAATGGGTATAATATTTGAAAAAAAATAAAGCACTTCACATATATATTATTATGCTTTTGTAAAAACAACCTAGAAAGCTGACAGAATTATTTATAATTTTTCTGCTTTCATAATCCTACTGCAGAAAAATCTTCTGTACTTGCTTCTCAAAGATTTCGTAGAAGTGATTATACAGAGCTTTGGGCAGAATTCACTCTGAAATTAGTGAAATGAAGTCGCGGGTGAGAATAGGATGTGTTCTGCCATTACTACACATTCTTACTAGATGTGCTTGCACAAAATTCCTACTTAAACATATAATCATTAAGAAGGCTCTCTTCTGACTTTCCAGATATTTAGAAAGCAACTGAAATTGTGAAAGGCAACAAGATGTGGTAGGACTTTGAAGTGAGATCACTGAAATGAACAAGCTGCATGTGTTCGGATATGGCCGAAATGTGCCGTTTTTACATATAACATCAGTCAGCCATTATAGTTGTCTCTCTTTCATATCTAATTGTTTAATTTGCTGTTCTCAGTGATGTATATTTATTCCTCGCTTAACACCTAAAAGATCCTAAGACTCTGGGACGCTTTATGTAGTCATAGTTTTCAGCACACAAAACAGGAAACTATCTCAAACGCTCTCAGTGGAGCCATCTTTGTGTTCCTAACACAATGCCTCGAAAATCCACCTGCTGGAAGTCGGGTGGTGCATGCAAAGGGATGTCATGGTAATTTGAAAGCTGTTGAATACAGAACAGAGGCTTTTCCTGCCCTCCAGCTCACCACACTGGTTTGTTTGGCTCATTACATGCCAAAACTTTTGATTGATGTGCTCACTTCAGTCACGGGTAATTTTAACTCATATATTAAGTAGCTGCGGCTTCCATTCCATTATAGTTCCTTGTATGGGGCAAATCAGAGTTTGAGGCTTGTCTGTATTGGGCTGACCTAGAGCCATAGTGTGCTTTTGTTTGGATTTAAGTAGGAGGCAAGCTAATATTTCAAAACTAGCAAACTTGTACAATCTCTGCTTTTCTTAATTGTAGGGATCCCTGTGGTAAAGAGCTTTTTATTGCTACCACATAGCTCTTTAGGAGCCCCAAAGAAGCCAACGACGTTGTTAAAGGCTTTCTAAAGACACAAAAATTCTTTTCAAATGTAGGAGATTTAAGTGGATTAATACAATATAACCAACTCTGGCAGCATTTTTACCCCTCTTATTTGTTTGTCTTTGTGGAAATCATGGTTTCCTAATAGTAATTTTTGGTTGTATAGCTCAATATCTGCAGCAAACTTGGAGACTGAGCACACTTCTACATTTATTACCATTTTAGAGTCTTCATTCTGTACAGAACACTAACTTTTAAAGGATTACCACATAAATGGTAGTAATGATTTATATTTCTGCTAAATTTTAGGTTCAGTATTAATTCACATCATTCTACAGGCAAATTAATATAAAAATAATTCATTCATATAAGTAACCCCAACGATTTTTGAAAATATTACCTACTAACTATAAATAGAAGAATTAAAATTTAGAAGTTAAACCAAACTAGCCAACTAAACAAATAAACTTTAACAATGTGTACTTGATTTACATTCAAATAAAATTATTATCATTATTATGATAGCACAAAGATATGATTCATATTAGAAACCAGCCCTTGCTTCCAAAAGAGCATAAAGAATCTTTCCAGAATGAAAGTCAGGTGTTTTTAAAGGTTCAATCCCTCACCACTTTGGTAAATCTTAAAAATGCAAGATCTGTTTAAATATACCAGTAATTACAGAAAATACTTTGAACTTGGGAAACTATATATCCAGGTTATAATCAACAAATATCTAAGTTGTACATAGAAAAGGGAGAAAATGGCCTATATTTTGTAAGTTAGCTACAGAAAAGAAACATACTTAGGCAAAAAGCACTAACTCAGTGGTACATAAGAAATCTCTTTCAATACTCTCTTTCTGGCACTAGTGGATACGAGTACAGATGCCAGCTCAAAAACCTCCATGTCAAATCCCCTTCCGTTTGAACCAAATAAAATTAAATTGCCCATGGAATGCAAGGTTGTAAATATAGCGTGATTTTAACTCTTGGAATCCTCAAGTCTGAGCAGTATAATCCAAGTTATAGGATGCGTGGAAATTACCTACTTTCAGATGCCAGTCTGGAGAAACCAAGCAAAATCATTGTTTTTCCTGAGAGTTGGGCAAATATATATTTATTTATATTCAAGCTTGTATTACTCAGAAAAGTATTAATTTAGACTTTTAAATAATTTTCTTTATTTTTACAATTCTATCTGTAAAGAAAAATTAGTTCTAAAGAGGCTAGCAAACTAAGGATTATGGACTGAATCCAGCTTGCTGCCTGTGTTTATAAATAGTTTTATTTGAACATAGCTATGCCCATTTATTTTCATACTGCCTATAGCTCCTTTTATGCTACAAAAATGGAGCTGAGTATTTAAGATAGACTATATAGTGGTCAAAGCCTAAAATATTTACCATGTGTCCCTTTACAAAATATGTCTACCAGCACTTCATTTAGAATAAATGTTTTATGTTAAATGACCATTAATTATAAAATTTTAATGTTTTAAACATTTTCAAATAAACTGCTTAAGGAAAAATATAATAAACAATTGAAAGCTTGTTCCTGTCCTTATTATAACAATACAATATCATGTTATACTCAATAAAGTTAATATTATATAAACACATCAGAGTCAGTTATTCACAGCTCTCAAAGGAAAAAAAAAGATTATATATTAAATACAAATTCCAAGAACTATATGTATATATTTAGTCATATATTTATTCAGATATCTTATGGTGGAGAGAAAATTTATTTTTAATTTCTATTTCTCAATTATTAGCTTTCTTTAGCAAAATGACTCAACCTTTATTTGTATTTTTGTTTTGTTTTGTTTTGCTTTTGAGTTTTTAAGATAAAATCTAATTTTCCAATGAGGGAGCACAAATTATAAAAGGACCACAGTTTTCCCTCTGATAAGGCACAGCAGTTAAGAAACAGAAAAGACCCATGTGAGGCACTCAACTCAAGGGTGGCCGAGCAAGACACCAGCATTGGCGAAGGGCGACTCCATCAGCCCCTGGTAAAGAAGCCGTCAACGAGGCATCCATTGCCTTTTTGTATCTCCAAGTCAAACGGGATGGCAAACTTCCCTTAAATGCAGTCAATGCCTGATGACTCTTGTTGAGAATTTGATATTTCTATATTATATCCTCATAGGAACAAAGAGTGAGGATTCTGGAGATAAATGAGAAAACAGAAGTTCCAAAAAGCATAATAACTGAAATAATGACTTTGAGCATCAATCAATAGGGCCAGATGCCCCATGGCGGGGGGGAATTTTGTGAGATTTGCCTGTATTTTACTAGGCTCCTTAATTCTCCTTAATTCTATCCGGGTGTTTTCTGGTTACTGCTTTTAAATTTTTCTTCAAGACCTTGTTACCTTATTAGTCTTCTAAAAAACGATACTATAGTATCCTTTATACTATACATTTGGATTCAGTGGATCTGGGATGAGGCCTAATATTCTGTACTTCTAGCAAGATCCTAGGTGACTCTGATCCTGACGGTGTCAGAATACTCTGTGAATAGCAGGACCTTCGACGTCATTGATGAAGACTAAAAAATCGGGGTATGAGGGGAGAAAGCATTTTCCTGAGTAGATCTTTGTTGTTATTTTATTACTCTTGTGTAAACAACTCAAAGAATAACAGCTGCCAAAATTTAGTCCGAAAGAACTTGTCTACAAATATTCTTAGTAGGGAAAACTATTTTTCCTATACATAAAATTATCCTTCCATGTCCGCAAATAACTGTTCTATTTTAGTTTTAAAATTTTTGTGGATTGCAACAAATCTAAATATATATTTAGGAGTACTCTTAATAAATATAGATAAGAAAAGTATTTTCAGTCATCTCTTTAAGTAAGCTTTATGGTTTTTATATTCTTCATAAAAATATTATTGATTATAAATATCTCCCTTGCTCAGTGGAACAAAATATTAAATGAAACTGTTTCTTGTATTTCCATTTGTTAATATATGTATTCATGAATATGTAGTTAACGTATGATAATTACATTCTTCTCAGTAGTTCAATGTGTAATTGCTAAACGAAAATCTGGTCCTTAAAAAATAAATAGATTTAAATAAACAGATCTAAGTAAATAAATAATAAATCAAAATCAACATATCTAAAAGAATAACATATCTAAATAAGCAGATATAAATATCCTTTACAGTGTAAGATGATTAAAGAATATTAAAATTTTATAGGTTATGTTTTCTAAACTTTTAAAAATTTAAACCTTAATACTGACATATAAATCTTACATTTAAAATTTGGTCTTTAGCCATATATTTCAAAAGGATGACATGATGTATTATTTACTATGAAATAAAACTGTACCTGGGAAATACGCTTTCTGCTGAAGAAACCCCTTGGTCGTGTTGGCTTCTAAAAGTGCCAGACATTATCAGAAATTCATTCCATAAAATTCAAAGAAGAAGAAAATTATGATTGCCATTTTTAAATATTAATAATTTCCATGGAGTAGCACCAAATCCATAAAGCAATATAAATGGTGTGTGCCTAACCACTAACTTTATTTTAAGTAAGAAAAAAGACATGTTAAAAGACATTCCATGAATTACCTACTTACATGGAAGGGAGATGGCAACAGAATTTCAAGAAATTTCATTATAAATTTTGTTGAACTTCCTCAAAAGGATAAATAAGCAATAAAGAACATTATTAAATTTCACAGGAGGAAGTAAGAAATCCACTTAGCCTGTTGCTAATCTTGTAAAATTCTTCTAGTGAATCCTGATAATAAAGATATAAAATCTAGGATTATCTGATATTCTTTCTTCTGCTTTTCTTACCGTCTCCTTACCGATTCAAGCCCTATCTGCATTGGAATGTCTGGAAAGACAACTAGAGAAAAGGTATTCTCTACCCAGAGCACCTTTGACATTCAAAAACAACATTGTGCAGTCTTCATATGGTCTCTAAGACCGCATGACAACAAGTTATTTCCCCAATAAATAACATTGACAGAGAATGGAAAAAAGAAAGTAATCCACAGGAAGTACCAGTGATTCTGCATGTGCACAGTTAGAGTAAATTAAATACCTTTTAAAATAAAGTTTGACTTTATTAAATATAAATCACTTTATGTATAGTGATTAATTCAAGAAGTAAGTAGGAACTGACCTGAATATTTAACTTGCTCAAAATTTCTGTTCTCTAGCAAGACAATGTATTCCTTACATCTATTAATTTTTTCTGTTAGATATTTCCACTCAAATATGAAATATGTGTCATGTATATATGATAGAAAATATTTATTAAATTATAATTATTTGCCTACTTGTACTCTTCGTGTTACCCCATATTATAAAGGCTATAGGCCTTAAGAGAGCAGCAATCAAATTAGTTATTAGTGAAATACACTAAAAGTCAAATCATGCTCCTGCATACAGATCAATTATATATATTCAACTCTTTTTACCTAGTTACATCATGATTGTTCGTGTTTCCCAAATGTGAACATTTTAAAAATATCCTACTATTCTTTAATATCCCTCCTTTTCAATATTTATGGTTTCTTTAAAACTATTTTCTTTCTTTTTCATGTGACCTCCATATCTAACCATACATTTTCTAGAAAATTGAGACATATGCAAAAAAGATACATATAGCTTTTTCTGAATCAGTCAACTTTGCCACTTTTTATAAAATACATATATTTGTCATGGAGACTTAGCCTCAAATATCAGCTGAAAAGGTTCAGAAGGAGAGATATTAATGATACACTTCGAATAGGAAGGAAAAACATTTTAATTGGTCCTAAAACATATTCATAACCTTCAAATGTATATGAATATTTTAATCAGTACTGTATCCTTTAGAGATAAACTACAAAAAGCCTCCAGGTAGCTCTATTCAAACCAATTGAATTGATCTGTTACAATCAGCCAATTTGAAAAGAAGCAAACAAAAGAGACAGTTTCTAATAATAGGGTGCATAGTTTCTTTGGAAGCTTTTGATTTGATTTCTCCAGATGACAACAGATCTCTTTGGAATCAAAATGTAATACCCACGTCAGAGAAGATTGATAGTGTTAGGGAAGGATGGTTCGCAGAGCTAAGCCCCTGGAAACATCCCGTGTCTCTGCGCCTGGAAGTTTTATTTTTGTTGTTGTTGTCACTGTTGATTTCCTTTTTCTTCTGCTCTCTCTGTTCACTTCCCTTAATAAGGAACTGTTTGCATCTTGACTTTGGCTCATGCTATCTCCTCCTTTTTTTTTTTTTTTTTAATAGACAACAAAATTTTTTTTTTTTTTTTTTTTAGTTACAACATAATTGATCACTATTGTAAATTTTTCCCCACACCTCTTTGTTTCCCAGGTGAGATACGTTGTCTTCTTTTTCCTACAGGTTGTTTGCTGGATGGTTCCTCCCTTCACTCCCAAACAGGAGATTATAACTTTCATCTCCAAGTTACTATTGAGATGCAGTCATTTTTTTGGAAACATACTCTTTTTCAACAACTTTCAAAGTTGTTCTTCCAGGCAGTATCCTGCTGGAAAAAAAAAAAAAACACTAAGAAAGTTTATTTTTGATACAATTCCTTTGAGAAATTTGCCCAGATAGTTTCATATGCAAAGAAAGACAAAATGTTCTGCCTTGTCTGAGGAGAGCTGTCTACTGACAGCACAGCGCCCCCTAAAGTTACTCTCGAAAGAAAATGCCACAGCTCCTGACAAGGAATTATATATTACTTAATAAATGACAACCTCTTGCCTTCGTTTTACCAAATAAATCTCCCATAAAAATAGCACAATTGATAACAGAAAAATAGATTTTTCAAATTTCAGTGATTAATTTAATCACAAATAAAAATGTCCTTTTTATGTTTCCATTCTATGCCATTTTAAATAATAGTTAATAAAGTGAAATACGGTACTGAATGATGACTCAATTAAATATTTGTTTTGGTTGCAGAATATGCTGTGCCCATAGCAGGTATTATAATTGGAGTGATATAGAAAATATTTACTATACGGAGGACAGATCATTTTCAATATGTAAGATTGGATTTACAAAAGATAAAACAGTGTCTGTGTCTCAGAGAAGTAACCAAACAATTAGGGGGAAGTGTTCAAAGGAAATAGACACAAAATGTATTGATAAATTATGTCTTTAGTACTACATTGGATATGTTCGTAATTTACTTTTAGGTATACTATACAAGTGAAATAATGCCCTGATGTTATGAAAGTGAGATTAAGCTCAGCTTGAGCAATCAAAACAAGGCATCCAAGACAATTTTTTCTTATAAAGCAATTTACATTATAAGGAAAATTGCCTTTCAATCTCCTCTCTTTTTAACACAAATAATTAATTTTATATCCATTTCCAAATATATTACAAAAATAACAGGCTGTCTTAAAGATGTTGTATATACAGTGTATATGTGTGTGTGTGCGTGTGTGCACATGTGTATTTATATAAGTTCTTTAACACTAATTTTTCTTCTTCTGCTAGAGCCTCAGGCATAGTCTCAATGCTGGGTATGTAAAATGGGAACAGGTATTTTAGGTATTATTATTATCATAGGGTCTATTCCTGTCAGATTACTTCCTTGGTTTAGGATTTGAAGTAACTTGTCAAGATTGGAGGGGTGAAATTGGAAATCTCCCCAATTAAAGTTCTAATCTTTCCTGAAATTAGAAATTTATTCAGTAATAATCACAGTTGACTAAATGCCAGAAGTAAATTTCAAACATCACTTTTTTAACCACAGACGCAACATTTGCTTGCAGTCACAAAGCATCATAAAAACAAGAAGTTATGTACTGGAGGAAATAGGGAATGTATCCACGCCAGGAGTAACTTTGCTGTAGTATCATTATTCACATGTGTTATCAGCCGGAGAGGGAGTATGAACAGTGCTGATCCCCACACTGCACCATCCTTGGGTCAATTTATACCCAGTACGACAGACAAAGTCATGATTCCCAGCTCCACTGTTGCGCACAGAATGTGCATCCTTTTCCAGGCCCCAAAGAACCAAATCCAGTTAATTTTGGAAAACTCAATGACGTCCCAGTAAATTAGTCGCAGGTCGCAGGTCCGTACCGAGACCTAACCACTCAAACTTTTTTCCTGAGTTTTGGCAATAATAAAAACAAAACATTACTTCACTGAGCACGTAGTCTCGCTGTGATTCCTTATACAACTTCATGTAATTGTCACAATAACTTTGTGAATATTTATCATTCTTTTTATTTCTTATAGTATGAGCAAGCTGTGTCTCACATAGTTTCTCTAAACTGCTCGATATCAGGTTGCTAATAAATAGTAAAGTCAGAAATTTTTTTTGTTACTTCAAAGATAATATTCTTTTCACTTCTTCTCAGAGGCCGGTGAACAGCTATAAATGGTTTAGAACAACATAGCCTTGCTGCCACTGAAGGGAAATTCCTAATACCCAACCACTTGTATGCTGATGTCTTCTGAATACATCGGCTTTGCTTTGGCTCTTCTGATAATTAGATAACTCTGTCATCATCCTTTCAACTCTTATCCCCTGTTTAAGTGTAGTAATTTCTAGGACCGCTTGTTGGTTGTTTTAAACCTGTATAAATTTGCTATCACATTTCATATTGTTTACTTATAGATACTTTCTTAATATTTCAATTTTCACTAAAACATACCACGTAGAGTGAAATATGTATGTAATGCTCAATTTTATATGTTCGGTTTAAATGTACAGAGTTCACGTCAGAGATAGTTGCTAAATGTAAATCCTACGTCAACACTAATTGAACTTAATAATCTGTTTTGACAATCCTACATGTGAATATATAATTTGTATGAGCAAAACGGCGTGTAAATAAGATCTTCACCATTTAATTGGAGTGGAAAAATTTTATTGAAGAAAAGTAAATTACAGAGCCATATATTTCATTTCTCTCAGAAGAAGGTCACCCTGAAAAATAGAAAACTTCTTATGATTGCTATGGTCCTTGAAGGCAGAAAGTACAGCTAAGCAAAAAAAAAAAAAAAAAACAACAGCACGAGAAAGTGTGCTCCTTTCCACTACTTGGAATGGCTGACGCCATTTCCTTTGATGTTTCCCGGACTTCTCCTGAAAGACGTCTCCTGTCTGGCACCTTCCTGATCTCATTTTCCATTCTTAGCCTTGCACCCGGCCCACGCAGGGAGGCAGTGTCTGTCCTCTACCCTACTTTTTAGTTTTCCCTCAGATCTTTGATCTTCTGGATTATTTACATTTGATGATTTCTTTCATGTTCAAAATAATTCTTCTGATCAGAGTGATGATTATAAACTAGCAATATTTTTGAGCATCTTCCTTTTAATGAATATGTATATATTTTTCATTAACTGTTGCTAGTTTCAAAGAGAATATTTCCCAGGAGGTATATTAGACGTAATCTTACCAACAGAGTATAAGAAGACAGAATGATTTTTAGAGACTGCAAAAAGCTCTGAAGCAAGGAATAAGTAAAGAGACCTTCTATCTTGAGAACTAATTTGGGACGCACTCTCAAATGTAAATTAAACACGTATAATATATGTGTAACAAGTCGATCAACCTGTGGTAGTGAACTACTGGAGCAACTAGTCTTGGTACATCTTAAAAATGAACCTTCTTGTGACGATCCCTGTTTACTATTTTCTTAGTTGAAAAGGAAATGAATCAGAACCTCTGTAGGTTGACCACTCAAGGGACTGTGGCAAACTGCTCACTACATGGAGGTGGTCGACATAACTGGTGCCTGTCAGCTCCTTGAAAATCAGGTCAACTTAAGGAGGTGGTCAGTGCAGGGAAGTGGTCACGTATGGAGGTTCTACTGTATATACATTTGTGTGTGTGTGTGTTTACATGTGTGTGTCCATATGTGTATATATGTGTGTGTGTGTGTGTATATATATGTAATATATGTGTATGGCTATACATAACTGATACTTCCAGTTGTCCTAAATGAGACTATTTTCTTCTTTGTTAGAAAACACACACAGACAAAGAAACCTCAGCCATATAAAAATCTGATCGTACTTTTGTTTAACTATTGAAAATTTTAGATATCATACTTTCTTATTCAAACAAAAATCTTTTTTCCTCAAAAATTTTAGCCATGTAGAAAATATCTTTAAGGTGAGATACTTTTAAGGTAAAAGAATGGATACTAATTAAAGGATATATACCATTTCTCAAACATCATTTAAGAAATCTCGATAACTTTAGATATCATCAGAAAATGTTACTATTGTCTTCTGATATACGTTGATTACGCCCGTTTATTGCACACAACCTCAGTGTGTATTACTGAAATATACTATTTTAGGATGTTTTCTGTCTTTACATGCAAAATCTCTTGCCTATTTTGAGTCCTTTTAAAACAAAGCAATGTTTTTATTTAACAAGTTATAATAATATAGAAGTTTATATGATCTTAGGTCAAAACTGAAGGATTACATTTTTGAAATGTGTTTCACTGTTTTGTAATCCACAATTTAAATCACTAGTATATTTCCCCCAAAGCATTGTTAAATGAAGGGATGAAAACTACATCTGAACCATGACAATAGGAGGACAATTAAATTTGGGGGTAAAGTAATGGGATAAAATTTGGATAAATGCTCGCAGATTTAACATGGTCAAGACCAATGTATTTTTTTATCATTGGAAAAAAGTATGGAAAAGAAAACATTATATTTTAAGCTCAGGGAAACCAATCTAAAAATAAATATTATTTTTATTAATGACTGATTCATCTACATTTCCTTTAAATTATGAAATTGCAAATACAGCATTAGCTAATTAAGGACTATCTGTCAAATAATCACTTAAGTAATTACTTATCACTACACTGAATTATTAATGTCTTAGTGAAAGAGGAAAGGACATTCATTGAAATTTGGGCTTTGTTATGTATCTTTTAATAATTTCACATTTGACAAGCACATATTCGGTAGTCCTGTGGTGGATGCCTCTGTGTTTAGTGGGACACTGAACTCCACGGGCACCTGCCCTGGTGCCCATGACAGAGTGCTGGTACACCGGCAGGCGATCAGCTACTGGCAACATGATTCATTGTTAATTTTTCACCTTGGTCAGACACCTTTAAAATTAGTGAAATCTTCTCCTATAATTAGTTTCTATGAATAGTAACTCTCTATTAAAGGATAGTTTTCCCTTGAAATATTACTTCACATTTATTAAAAGGCATTCTCCTATCTTTTCAGTCTAATTTCTAGAACTACATTTGTTAAAAGGTGTTTCTTTCAGAACAGATATATTCTGAATCTTTCTCTACTGCAGAGTGAATGCTGAACGTTAAAGTTTGACCTTCATTGCTTTATTTTCCATTTAAGTTGGCGTATATAAATTATACGTACACAGTTTTTGCATATATAACAATTTCTTTGGCTGGTTCCCTTTTGTTTGACATTTATCATACTTATTAAACAATACCTCCTTGGTCAATGGTTTTTATGACACTAATTTATTGTACAAAGAAATTACCTTATAAAATCATGTAGACAAGAAATAAAGTTAACATCTGTTATTGTTCCTTTTAAATTTTATTAGAATACGTGTTTTCTTATTATGTCAAGCAAAATTAATCAGGTTATATACCTGCTTTATTAAGAGATGTTTGGTTTTGTTTGCTTGTTTTTGTTTTTTTTTTTTTGGAATTAGCACTTTTTGCACTTTTGACTGTAAAATTGTAAGAAGGAAAATATTTTGAAAAAAAGGAAAACATGTAAGCTCACAAACCTAAAATAAAAGAAATTTTGTTCATATACAATTTTTCAAAAATAAAATAGCTTTTTATAATCATGTTCTTGAAATAATTATGTTCTTCTGTCATGTTTACATTGTTTAAAATATATTTTCATAAATTATATTGATTTCATTATTATTTTTTTCTGAGACAGAGTCTCTCTCTGTCACCCGGGTAGAGTGTAGAGGTGCAATCATGACTCACTGCAACTGGAAACATCTGGCCTCAAGTGATCCTCCTTCTTCAACCTCCCAAGTAGCTAAGGCTACAAGTAACTGCAACTATTTTTTTTTTTTTTGATTTTTTGTAGAGATGGGGGCTTACCAGGTTGCTCAAGCTCATAAATTTAGTCTTAATAGTCATCTAATATTCCACAGCACTCATGCCATATAGCTTATTGTTTTTTGGATATTTGGATTGTTTACATTTATTTCGATATAACATCAGGGTTTTCTCCATTCCATAATAATGAAGTAAATTCATGCAATAGTCTTTTATATGTCTTGAAATAATATTTTTCTTGAATAAATTCCATGTAATGTAATACTTAGTCAATGAATATGATCTCTAAAAATATTTTTGGTACATTATTTCAAACAATGGATAATCTGTTTTATCAAACTGGTTACTTTGTTAGCATTTAATATTCTATTAATGTTTTTAGTCACTTCGAAACTTTAGGATAGTATCTTGAGACTCAATTTTTAATGTAATTTATTATTTGCAGTAGTAATGTTATTTTAGCAGTCATTTGCCATTAATAATTCTCTTTATTGTTCATATTAGTTGCTTAATTAAATAATGAGACAAAAGTATTTTCATTTGTATTAAAATTATCTTTCTTCCTAATTCTTAATAAAAATATTGATTTAATTTTTATTAAATTATTTTCATATAAAAAGTTTGAAATGTAACCATATCTGTCCTTTTCTGTGGGACATTTTTTGTCTCCATAAAGTCTCAAAAGTTATTTTTTATGAACTGATAAATGTTCCATTTTTCTTGTTCTAGATTTTTTTGGATATTATTACATGCACTTTATTAATTCATCTTCATTCTGTATTAATTCGTATGCCTTTATTTTAACTGCTACAGGCATGTAGCATTATATATTCAGAAAAGACTATTATAGTATTTCATCCAACTGAATGTCTGATTATGGTTTTAATCTTCCTAAGCTATTCAAAGGAAATAATTTGAATTTGAAATATTTGTCTTGAAATATTATTTCAAGACATATAAGGGACTGTTGCATACATTTACTTCATTACTATGGAATGGAGAAAACCCTGATGTTATAACTAAATAAATGTAGCAATCCAAATATCAAAAAAACAATAAATTATATTACATGAGTGCTGTGGAATACTAGATGACTATTAAGACTAAATTTATGAGCTTGAGCAACCTGGTAAGACCCCATCCCTATTAAAAAAAAAAAAAAGTTGCACTTACTATTTGCCCAACCCCAGATGAAATGTTTTCCTTTTTACCTGCCTAGAAAATGATTTCATCAACATTTACAAAAAGTTTTTGTGCTTCTTAATTAAATAGAATAACAAAATATAATTTAAACATATGACTTATAGTCTACTGCTATTTGCTCTTATAATGCTAGAATAATATATATAATCATCTATCAAATTTTATTCTAAAATACTACTTAAGCATTGAATATGTCTTGAAGTGTGTGATATCTCCTGAAGCAAATTAACCAAGTCTCATCAACCCAAGGCTTTGCCTAAAATTTAAAATTTCTCTTGCTTACTGAAACATTACTGCTCTTAAGGATAACTATTACATTTAATATCAACATCTTGTATATCTTATTCTATATTAGAATAATCTATAACTGTGGTCCCCATCCCTGGGCATAGACTGGCACCAGGCCACGAAGCAGGAGGTGGGTGGTCCACAAGTGGGCAAAGCTTCACGGTATTTATAGCCTCTCTCCTTCCTCACAGCACTGCCAGAGTCTGCCTCCTGTCAGGTAAAGGGCACCGTTAGATTCTCATAGGAGCATGAACCCTGCTATAAACTGGCCATGAACTAAGTTGTACCCTCCTTATGAGAATCTAGTGCCTGATAATGAAATGCAATTGAATCATCCAGAAACCATCCCTCCCCACCCAAATCCAGGAAAACATTGTCTTCCACGAACCTGGTCCCTCATGCCAAAATGGTTGGGGACAGCTGATCTATAACAGCTATAAATATATAAATCAGGTGGTTTTATATAATTGTATGTTTTGTTTTATACAAAATCCATTATAAAATATAATAATATATTTTAAATTCAATGTTTGTTTTGTTTTAAATTTTTACATTGAGCAGCATAAATAAACAGCTGTTTATAATGTCAAAATAACTTAATATTTATAAATTGTAAAACATTTTAATTAAAGCTATTGGAAGGTTACAAAAGACTGCACATTTTATATGTTGCTGTTTTTATTTCTATGCTCATAACAAATCAACTTAAAAACATGTTTTCAGTAGTTGATAGAGAAACTTTGACTATAGAGACAATATTCTCCATGTAATGCAGGAGAGCAGAGTAAATTGAGGAAGAATTACAGGGCAAATGTAATTAACACTTAAGTTTCAAGTTTTTTTGGTGATATGAAGTGCTGCTTTTATAATTAGTGGTTACACTATTGAAAAGCCAAAAACTACTGAGACAATGTCCACATAATGTGATCCTTGTGTGCCACTAGTTCTTCACCAATCATCTGTGCCACCACACCCTAGAAATGAGCCCCATGGCCTTCCCTTCTGGTTTCCTGTGTCTCTCGGGACTGATCTGCTGTAAAATCAGACACATCTAGGAAACCAAAACTGCCCAGAATCACTCCCATCTGCTAAATCAAGAACTCTAACTTGTGGATCAGGCTGGGCATTTATTGTTTGAAAAGTGCCCTTGGTGATATTTATGATCAGCCTACCTAAGATCACTGATTGAAAAAAAAATGTATTGAAAAAAAAGTATCTTCAAATGTTTAAACACATAGAGACATGAGTGGAAAAAAATCATCTCATTACCCGAACAATCAACTGATCAATCAATACCATTTATTTGATGCATCCCATTTAAAAAGCAACAGGTTTGAATTGAGAATCAGTTAACCAAAATTAGCAGAAGGAACAGTGTAACTCATGACCCCAGACGCCATAATCTATACAAAGACATAAAGACAACAGCGTGAGAGACAGGCAGAGTTAAAACGAAATTCACACACACACAAGGAAAACGGAGGAACTCAGTATAATCAACGAATTGTACCAATGCCAATTCCCAGGGTCTCTCAGTATCATTTATTACAAATGCATGCGATGTAACATTATTCAATAAAAGTTTTCAATTAATATTAGTTAATACTTTGAACACATCATTGGGGCTTAAGAGAGAACAAGATCAGCTCTAAACGGTATGTTCACAAAAGACATCAGCAAAGACCTGGGATTTTAGCTAGGCTTCTCAGAATGACCACTGCCAAAGAGGCAGGAGTGAAATATACAAGTCTGAAAACTGGAAAATCAGTGAGTGAGAAATGAGGTTAGACCTGAGCTAAAGGAGAAGTCAAAAATTTGGCTGGAGCCTGGGTTCAGATTTACAGCAATAGTGGATTCCACAGCTCTGGGAGAAGGTCAGAGTCAGAGGTCATGGTCAGAGTCAGAAGGTCATTCTGTGTCCAGTATGAAGCCCGTCGTACTCAGTTGAAATGCCTAGATTTTGACTTTTTTGTCTTTTTGATAACAGAGAACTAGGCAGCTATGCTTGGATTTCATTGATTCACCTTGGAATCTTTTTGCCTTTTCAAGACATAAGCCTATACATTCCCCATACCCAAATCTCTAATTCTATTTTACCCATCTAGATTGTGTTTGCAATCACTTAATTCATTGTATCATATAAAAAGCAAACGAGCAAAATCCCTAGTAATCCTACTTGAAGAACATATGTTAGAGTAAACATACAGCCAGGACGGGCCGTAGTGAGAACACGCTCTACTGCCCGCTCTCAACCTTGTTTCTCTCACGGCACACTTGAACCTATTGCTAAATTTCCAGGGCACACTTAAATTATGTTGATTAAAAAAAAGTGAAATAAAGAACATACCACACTTTTCACTTCTTTCAAAAACAAATTAATTCAAATCTTTAAAAATGCTCGAAGCACACCTCAGATCCTCTCATGGCACACCAGTTGAAAATCCCTACTTTAAATGAAGTCTTTATCAAAGTGGAAAAAACACTCTCTGAATTATATACATATTCCACCCTGGATCAATTACATATATGCACCAATCCTGCCAAGAAGTTCCTTTCAGCTCTGTTTAGAAACACCAGAAACATATGTTACTCCTCTCCTTCCTGGGCTGGGGGTAGTGAGAATAACAAGTGATCACGTTCTGTGTAGGAATCC
>CAUYRH010146275.1:0-21900 GCA_963574655.1 Perodicticus potto | reverse complement strand
GGGGAGGAGCAGAACACAAGAGCTGCAGCTTTCTGAGGGCTCATGCTCAAGTTCTGAGGGCAGGGCTATTCCCAGCAGGCTTCCCTCAGTAGAAAAACAAGAGTCACTAAGAGGAAAACAAAACAAAAAACTCCCTTTTGTTTTCTGGCCCCCTGGAATGTTTTAAAGAGGACTCCAGAGACAGCAGCTTCTCCACCCTTCCTTTTTCTCCTCTCTCCTCCTCCTCCTCTATTCAAAACAAAAATCATGCTAATCTTTCTGATGGCAACTTTGTCCTGGAGCATTTCAGTGGCACCCAACAAAAACACCTGCAGAGGCTAACCTGAGATGCGCTGAACTTAAGAATCTTGTCTCTCTTTCAGAAACCATCATGTGTCCAACAGCTTTGTAGGGGACTCTGAGGGCCTGTCCAAGGAAGCATGCATTGCTAGTCAAGACGAAGACTTCCACTGACCACTATGAGGCCACTGCATCTTCTGTGATTTGCTCATTTGGACTCACTTGGGGTGCAGGGAGGAGGGGGGGAATTCGAGATAAAGATGAGGCAACAATCCCTCCAGCATTGCTTCAATGTGAGACAGCCCCACACGTGACAAAGATGACACTCTTCACAGATGCCAGCAGCCATGCACAGAGAGACACACAGACTCAACACACAGGGACCCTGGGGTCAGACAACAGGGACACAGCAGGTTTCCACCAATAACTGTGAAATGACCAGATGACTGTGGTCTGGAGACCCCAGACCCAGGGGGTGGGGGCGGGGTTCTTGTTGACTGCTGAGAAATTTAACACTTCTGCTAGGACTGCTAAAGTCTTTAAGGGCCCCCATCCCTCCACCCTGTGCCTCCCAGTTTTCTCATTCCCAGAGAGAGGGTGTATACGAGTGGCTATACCCCCAGGCCCCCACCCTGTCCACACCAGCTGGGGATTTGGCCAGATCCAGGGAACAAAGATACAACTTTTACAAAAAGGGTGCATTTTGCGGTTTGAGTTTCAGTAACTCCAAGAAACCTCAGAAAGTTAATTCTTCAACCCACCCTCTCTACACCAATTTGCTGATAATGTATTTTGGTTTTGGTTTGGGGGGATGAATTTCTTACTCACTCGTCCACTCAACCTGCCAGCCCCCCAGGAAAAATAACCTCATGCTCCCCCTCCCCAAGCTTTCCAGCACACAGCCGTCTCAGCTTCATACTCGACCCTCTCCCTTACTCCAGCTGGGGGAGGGGGGCGGGGGCGGCC
Source organism: Perodicticus potto (assembly GCA_963574655.1). NCBI lineage: Eukaryota > Metazoa > Chordata > Mammalia > Primates > Lorisidae > Perodicticus > Perodicticus potto. The sequence goes on along the minus strand of CAUYRH010146275.1, from coordinate 20,655 downwards.
CTTCCGGGCGGGCCCCAGGGTAAATTGGAGGATCTATGGTTCGAGCCTCCAGATTGCAGCGCAGTTGTCTGCCAAGAGCCAGGAGTCGCCTTCATGTGGGCGAGAGGGCCGGGGAAGGGCGCCCCCTGGCGGGAGCCCACACACCTCAATCCAGCCGGGACCCAAACCGGCGCGAACCCACCCCAGCAGAGCAAACGTCCAAACGGACTCCCACTACATCCCTAAACCTGGACATGCCCTAGCTGCCGACCCCACGTATCACCCCATGGAGTCTCGCTTTCCCAAGCCGTACACACCTCGTAGGAAATAAGGGGTTCCCTAGAGGAAAGCGTAGTGCCCCGCCCCACGGCCAGGGACCCAGAAAGCGGCCCGCGCCCAGTGCTGCTGTTGGGCCCAATCCCGGCTCTTGGTCCCTAATCCCTACCCGTCCTCCTGCAGGGCGGCGTGGCGTGCACCCCCTCTGGGGCGCAGCCCCGGCCGAAAGTCGGAACCTTACAACCACACCTGCCGCTCCCCGCCTTTCTCCCGAAGCCCCCCCCTCGCCTACCCAGAGAGCTCGGCACCCACTGGCACTGCACCTGTCCTGGGCGAAGGCCCCTGCCCTCGGCGGACTCCGGACAGGGATTGGGGCAAACCCGTCTCCGCTGCACAACCCCCCACGCTAGTTTGAGTAGAACTTGATTCCTGGGCTTCCCCGGGACCGTCCCGGGATCCCGGGTGGCATCCCTACTCCCCCACGGTGGCGCGCAGCCTCCCGGGGGCAGCGCGCATGGGATGTCCAGGTCCCCGGGAGCAGCGGCCGGGCGCGCGGAGGGCACGGAGGAGCGGAGCGCCCTACCTTCCAGCGGCGGCGCGGGACCCGGAGCCAAGTCCCGCCGGCGGCCGCGGGGGAAACTTTCCCCGGGCGGAGAGGCGCGCTCTCAACTTGCTCGGCGCCCGCCGCCTTCCAGCGGCGGCGGCGAGTCCGGGGACCGGCGACGCGAGGCTGCAGAGGCGGCGGCGGAGCTCGCGGCTTGGGACCCGGGCTGGGGCTCGGGCGCGGGCGGCCTCGCGCGGCTCCGCTGTGGATCGCTCGGCGCAGCGTCCGCCCCGCAGCCTGGAGCCCCCGAGACGCCGGCGGCAGCTGCAGCCGCCCGCCCGCCCGCGCGCCGGCCCCACCTCCCAGCCACCGCTCTGTCCCTCCCTCTCCCCGCGCCCCCTCCTCCTACCCAAACCTCCTCTCCTCCTGTCTCCAGTCGCCGCCGCCGCCGCTGCTGTGGCGGCGGTATAGGCACGTCTCCTCCCGCGGGCTGCCCCTCACCACCTCCCCGCCTCGGTCTGCGCCGTCAGCTCAGGATCCAGGCCTTGCTCTGGGAATCCCTGGGCCACCCTCCGCCTAGCTCCCCTTCCTCCACCCCCCCGACTACCTCCCCCAACTTCGTCTGAATCCAGAAGACCTGTTGAGAGAGCGGGGAGAGTGTCGTGCTAAACCAAGAGCATTTATTCCAAGGGAACTTTCATGCTGCCCCCAGAGCCCGACTGCAGGGCTGGGTGCGAGTGGGATAATTCCCCGTCCAGACCTGGTGCTCCGGGCTTCCTGAGGCCCTGTGAGTACCTGTGGAAAGCGAGGTAATCCACCCTCGTTTGACTGCAGATAAAAAAGGAGACTAAGGGGGCCCTGAGGGAGGGGCCTGAGCCCAGATCAGATGCTTGTGACTTGGTTGCCCTGCCCCGGCCAGACCTGTCTCCCACCTCAGGACTGGAGGGCTTGTCTTTTCTTCTTTATACTACTGCCACAGACGCACCCCCTCCCCAGTCCCCGACCTGCCTTTCTGGCCCAGCCCCAAACAAAACACACAAGCTAGCAGATCAAAGCAGACAGCCCAAGTGAAAGTGCTTAGTAACCCAGGAAATGAGAGGGGCTCCAGTTGCCCACTCCCCTTCCTTTGGCAACTCTGTTTTGACTCCCAGCACTGAAGCTTCCACACCCAGTCCCCATAGGCTGTAGACATTCAAGAACACAGGAGCTCTTCAGGAGAGCCCTTGGCCAACTAATTCTCACTAAGGAGTAAGTGACTGATAGGAGTTGAACCTACTCCTGTCTTGGACATGAATACTGGTGATGTCAGACCACATGGCAGAGTTTTGAGGAGAACTGTTTGCCTTTCCTTACCACATTGCAGGAAATGGATACATCCCTCTAAGGACTTCTGAGATATCTGGCCCTTTCAACCACTTCACTGAATCACTGGGGCTAATAGAGTGGGCATGTGGCTGGGAGAAAAAGCCCTTGAGCCACTATTTTCAAATGGACCCTGAGTGAGCAATGATTCACCCAAAGGGAGAAAATCTCTAAGAGAGGAATTTCTGTTAACAGAGGACAAGGACAGCTCCGCATTCATCCCGTCAGCAGCCAAAACAGGGGTTAGGGTAGAGGCTGACCCCTCCGACTGAGACCCTCACAGGCCTTGCACTTGTGGAATGTGGCAGGGAGAGAGGTGTCTCCCTGGATGCAAGGTACCACATAAATTTAACGAGGAAAAATCATAACCCTAGAATAAGGGTGCTGGGGCTTGGGAAGTGGAGGCCAGAGGCAGCAGGAAGCAGGGATAGAGCACGTGAGCGTCTGAGGGAGGGCAAGGCTACCAGGAGGGAGTGTGGGAAGAGAGTGCAGGTTGGCTGGGCAACTCAGACACCCAGCTGGGACCATAACTCCAGTTCCAAGTCCCAGTTTCCCAGACCTCAGCCACTCTCCTGCCTGCACGGAGAATCTGGCCCTCTCTGTGTACCAGCTAGGGCCATCTGCTTAATAGTTTTCTTTAAGTCAACTCTTACTTTGTTATTTCTTGTTTTACTCAAATGAGCTTGTTTTTAAAAAGATAGGTTATATCATTACCATAAATGGAAAACCAGCATCACATTACTATAAATAGAAGATAGCCATAAAAATAAGTAAAATGAAAATAAAACAGTGATATTAAAATCTAACAATGTATCTTTAACCACAATAATAATTTTTAAAAGTTCTAACAAGACACTGCTGTCTGAAGAAGCTGCTGAGCTGGAGCCCCCACGCTCTCTAGAAAGGTGTTAAAGACATACTAACAACAAACTTGTGGTCATGAGGGGTGACAGAGAACTGGAGAGGGAACCCCACACACACATTCCTGGACTTAGGAATTCAATTAACTCGGTCAGGGTTTGGGGAGCCCTTGAATGGATGAACTTAAATCTCCTAGAAGATCCCTGATGTCCCACAATTGAGAAACTCAGATCTACATATAATACTAAAAAAAAAAAAAAAAAAGTAACTTTTGTCAAATGTTAGGAACTCTGACAGCTTAGCCCTGGACAAGATGGGGTCAATGCAGCTTGCAGGGAGGGTGTGCCTCCCTCTCACAAGGTAGTCTTGGTTTACTTGCTCCCTTCTCTGGCCTCAGTGCTTCAACCTCTAAAATGGGGCTGGGGTAGAATCCCTTTGGCTATTCTTTGAGGAAAGCAAGAAAAGAACCACGATTGTGGCTTATCAGGAAACTGAGGCAGTGAAAGGTTCACTAAGGAGAAGGAATGGAGAGGAGAGAGACTGGGAAAGGGAGAGAGTGTTGGGGTGAGAGAAGGAGGTGAGAAGACCAGAGCCCACCGATTGGAGTCCAGGTTGGCATAATCCCAAGAGTAGCCTGGCCCAGAAGGTTCTAGGAAGATTCCATTGTAATCCAACCATGTAATTTTACAGATGGGAAAACTGAGAAAGAAATCCAGAGTAGATTCTCATCCTGGTTAAGAGCTGAGTGTTAAACGCAGACCTCCTAATTCTCGACCCAGGGTCTTTTCAACTCCTTTGGCATTTGAAGGTCTAGTAAAGATAGTCTGAACAAACTCACTTTGCTTCCAAAGGCCTCTTAGACTTCATTTTTTCCAGGACCTTGGAAAAAATGTTGAATTGACCTAAAAGCCTCAAACTCACCATAGTGTGGCCCATACTAGATCACTAGGCACAGGATGCCTGGGGCAAGTGTTTGCACCATAAATGGCATCCTGGGAGCAGTAACGAAGAAGAAAGGACCCCAAACCAGGAGTACACAGACCCAAACTCCAGTGTTGGGCATCCTGGTAATTCCCTTCCCTCTCTGGGCCTCAGTGTTCCCATCTGTAAAATGAGGCCTTTGGATAAGATCAGTAGGTTTCAGATTGGACTCCTAGGTATGTTAACAACAGAGGGAGATGCAGAGAAAGCTCCCTTCAGCTTTAGCCAGAAGCAAGCTTTTTTTTTTTTTTTCATTTGTTTTGCATGATGGTGTCTCACACAAGATTTCAAGGAGAAAGTGTCCTTCGCTTAAAAGGAGTTTGAAATCGCTAGAAGAGATGACCTCTGGCTCCTGACATTTATAATGTTATGGCTGATTGGACTGCGAGCTCCTCAAGGTCTGGGGCTCTGCCTGGTTCCTCTCTGGGTCTCCAGGTCTCAGTGCAGAGTTGGCACTCAGGGAGATTCTACGGATCACTTCCTAACTGCCACCTTGAGCCGGCCTCCTATGCATTTCTACAGTGGAATCATAACTGTAACTCTGGCATTGAATGGCTGTGTGGGTGGCAGGGAAAACTCTTGGTACATGATAAATGCTCGAGACAGGTGACCAGATGCATGAATGGCTGGAATGAATGCCACTAGCTCTAGACTGGGCAGATTCTTTCACTGGATGCACATTGACCTTACAACCTAGTTTTTCCGAGGCAGTCTGCATTTTAAATGCTTAATCATTGCCTCTCCGATTTTCTTTTCTGAATTGTCTCCTTTTATATGTAATTTGCAATCATTCCCAAAAAGTGACAGTTCATTAAATGTGCAACTGAGAGTGATTAAATTTATTTATCTTTGCAATGACTTTTGTAGAAATAAATTCACACATCCTAGGAATATCCTTTCAGGGCTTGAAGGATATGGTGTTGACCCTTCAAGGCCCGGACTACTTCTTAGCCTCCAATTTCTCTCTTTTTCTCCCTCCAATATAATAGCCACAGGCCATGGCCAGCGTCTCTGTGTGATTTCAGTACAAGGCCCAAGGGCCCCGCCTGCCTGCTCTTCCTCCACCCCCAGGAATGCTCGCTGGCTGGGAGCTGAAAGGAAGGATGGAATGGCATTCACTCACATACACACAGACACACAGACACCCAGGAACCTTCATCCTCCATCTTCATTTTCTTAATGAACTGATATTAAATAACGCAGTTCTAATAACTGCCACATATGCAGTGTTTTCCTGGGTAGAAGCTCAGGTGGTAAGGTTACATAGACCCGGGTTCAAAGTCTATCTTCATTTGCCGGCTGTGTAGGTTTGGGCAAGTTACTTTGCCTCTCTGTGCTTTCCACTGCTAATCTTCAACATGAGCGTTGACAGGCACAGTGATCAGGCCTTTAAAGACCTAACGCTTACTTAGGCCTCCAACACCACCACAAGGCAGGGATGTTTAGAAAGCCGTTTTATAGAGACAGAAAATTTAGGGAAATCTGCCAAACTTACCGAGCAAATAACTGATTCAAACCTTTCTCTTTTCACTTAACATTAGGACCAAACATTCATGAGACAGAGAAAAAGTGGTGGGCAAGGAGGAGGTCAGAAGGCCTGGGGCCAGTTCTGGCATTGAACTTCCTAACTGCATGGCCTTGGCCTAGTGGCCTAACCTACTCTGAGCCTTCTTCCTCATCTATCAAGGGAGATATTAACATCTACCCCACAGAGTTGTTATAAACATTGAAGGAGATGATATCTGTAAAGAGCTGTGAAAACAAGGAAGTATGTAACAAATGTAAGACTTGTAAAAATTCCCATTATCATCCATGTGGAGCTGCTAAGATTACAGATTTGGAACTCAAGGTCTCATAGGGGCATCTGGTACAATTTAATCATGCAACAAATATTGTGAAGGTGCAATTGTGGGCCAGGAACTGGCTCTCTATCTGGGTGCCCAAATTTTGGTAAGAACAAGGAATGCAGATGGTCCTGGAAAAATCAGCATAATCAGAAAAACTGTTAATTTCAGACTCATCTTGGTCTCTCCCATTTTACAGGTGAAAACATTCCAGTGAAGCTAGGAGTGGACAGAGGCGAGTTATCCAAACCTCCCAGCAAGCTGACTTCAGAGTTTAGTGGAGTTTGAGTTCTGCTTCCCAAATTAACTATTCTATGGGCCAAAACTGCCTCATTTTCTGCTCTCCAGGCCTCACTTGTACACAGATACCATCTTCCTTCTGTGAGCTTTCAGCCCCCAAATCCAGAGCCTCTCCTGACCACCCCCTCTGCACTCTGATGCAGACTCAGACTCCCAGAGAAGTAATGGAAAGGCAAATTAATAGTATCAATCAACCAGGGCTCTCAGGCAATAGTCCAGAGTTTCCTCCCATAAAGCCGTTGAGGTGGGTGCACAGCCCAGGGCTCTCCTGCACTCGAACCCGAGCCCTCCTCAGGGTTGCAAACAATCCCGTCATAGAAGCTAGGATGATTCAGAGAAATCTTCTTGAGGTATCTCTGAAAGATGCAGCTCTTGGACTCCAGGGGTAGATTAGATTTGGGCTGAACTCTCAGCTCCACTGTGACCCTGGGCAATTTACTTGGGAACCTCAGTTTCCTCCTCTGCAAGTTTTAACTGAATCAACACACAAAATGCTTACCCCAGGGCACAGTAAGTCTTGAAGACTGTTGTATCTATTTTCCTTATAGGACAATTCTCATTGATTGAGAGCCTACTGTATTCTTAGAAGGAGGCAAAGCTGTGAAAGCCACAAATCAAGAGTTTTATTGAGCTCTTACTGAATACCAGGCACTTCATTGAACATGACAGCTCTGTTTGTTCCTCCACATGATCCTGTTAGGAAGGATCCATTATTGTCCCCATTTTACAGTAGAGGAAACTGAGGATCAGGAAGGTTAAGATCTCCTAGCTGGTGACAGAGCTGGAATTTGAACCCAGGCAGTCGCATTCCAGGACCTCGGTTCTATATCCTGACTCACACTGCTTCCTGTCCATTATCTCTTCTGTTCTTCCTGATAACCCTGTGATTATTAGTACTGCCCCCATTTTACAGACTGGCAAAGTGAGGCTTAGAGAAGGGGAGTGACTCCCCATGCAATGCAGGGATGGAACCAGAAAGAAATCCAGATATTCTTTAGTGGCCATGACTTTTGAAACAAAGGGCAGGTGACTGGCCTGTGAGTTCTTGTTGGGTGTTGATTTTGATGTCTGCTTCATTTTCTGGGGTCCTAGCCAGCAGCAGACCACAGAACTGAGGAAGCCCATCTCCAGGCTTGAGGATAGATTTGCACCCAGCTGTCATGATGAAAGGGTGTGTCAGCACAGGTCACTAGAGTAGGAAGGATGCCCTTTACAGTTCCTGTCACCTGGGTAGCACAGGCTGGTTCCTGTGCCTTCACTGTCTCTAACCGTTCTCCCTCCCACACCTTCATTCCCTCTCTTGTTGTAAGTTGAATTGTGTCAATCCCAAAAGATGTGGATGTCCTAATGCCCAGTACCCATGTATGGTACCTTATTTGGAAATAGGGTCTACGCAGATGACCATTAAGACAAGGCACTAACTAAACATGCCTGTATCCTATCAAACGGGGAAATTGGGGCCAGACATGGTAGCTCACTCCTGTAATCCCAGGACTTTGGGAGGCTGAGGCAGGAGGACCACTTGAGGCTAGGAGTTCAAGACCAGCCTGCACAAAATAGAAAGACCCCATCTCTACAAAAAAATATAATAAAAATAGCTGGGAGTGGTGGTGTGCACCTGTCGTCCCAGCTACTCAGAAAGCCGGGATGGGAGGATTGGTTGAGCCCAGGAGTTCAAGGTTGCAATGAGCTATGTTAGCTTCCCTGCACTCTGGCCTGGGCAATAGAGAGAGATCCTCTTCTCAAGGGTAGGGGAGAGAGAGACACAGAGAACAGATGATGCAAAGATACACAGGGAGGAAGGCCGTGTGAAGACGGAAGCAGAGATTGGACCAAGGCCACTGGCAGCCAAGGAATACCAAGGATTGCTGGCCACCCAGAAACTAGCAAGATGCCAGGAAGGAGTCTTCCAGAGTCTCTCGAACGGGCACCTCCTTCTCAGACTTTCTAGCCTTCAGAGCTATGAGGCAATTAACTTCCATTCTTCCAAACCATCTGGTGTGGAGTATCCACAGGCCCTGCAAACTAGTACACCCCCTCTCTTCACCACCCTACTTAGCTTCCATATTCCAAACATATGCCTCGAGGTGACAAGGCTCAAAAGAAATGACCCCATGCCAAACTCTCCCACGGTCAAGTGTGCTCAGCGCCACTTGGCCCTGGAGCAGGTGCAGGAAAGATCCGGGCTCCAGAGGCTTCTCCACTCCCTCGGGAACACTTCACTGAACTAAATTACAGAGCACTTACTGTGTGCCAGGTGCTCTTGTCAGTAATTCCTCAATACTAACTACTATCATTACCCGCATTTTACAGATGGGGAAACTGAGGCACGGAATGGCAAAGAAATTAGGCAAACATCACCCTGCTAAGTGGGGGAGCTGGAATTCAAGGTCTGGCAAGCTGCCTCCAGGATCCAAGCTCGTAACCACTTTATCTTGCTGCCTCTAATAACTTTATCCTGTTACGTCAGCTTCCCTGCCTGTGAAATGAAAACAACTTAACACCTGCAGGAAGAAAATGAAGCCCTCTCACATTCCCTGGGACCCTGGAGCCCGTCAGGGAGCCCACAGCAGCATGGACATGGATGGAATTGGGGTGGTGACCAGCCCTCTGCGAGAGAGAGCGAGGTGACATGGGTCCATGCCTGTGTGTCTCTGCGCGTGCTGGTGCACATCCATTCTGCCTAATGGGATCTTTTTTTTGTTTTTTTCAGAGTGAGACTGATTCACTTACTCAAATTAATGCTCATCTCTTGCCTGACTCATTTAACAGGAACAGCTAGTTCATGTGTCCATATGTGCACTGACCCACAAGACCCTTTCACCAAGAAAACATGGAGAACAACTTGTTCTTGAGTTAACGAGTGTTGGACAATGATCAGCTTTTATTTGACATTCTCCGTTTTTCACAGTGGTGCCTGCTGACCCCCCATCTAGCTTTGTAACAAGAGGATGGGTGAGAGCCTACGCAGGAAGACAGGGACCAAAGGACTTCCAGAAGAGAGGAATGGGAGAGCATTTTATGATTTATCAAAAGTGATTTCACCCAACCGGCTTTCTTTATAGGTGGGTAACCTCACTCATCACAGTGCATAAGTTCGTCCGCTGATTAACTGGAGCACCAGGGCTAAAGCCCATCAGTCCAGATGCCTGCTTGTCTCTGTCTAGATTTTCTTCCTCCCAGGCTTTTCTCTGTCTCTGCTACTGGCTGCTTGCTTCTTTGCTTTTTATTCCAAATATGTAACCTTCTAATAAACTTAGAGACAAGCTTATGCCTGATTATTCTCAGTTTCAGAAGAGCCAGAGCCAATTATAAGGTGGATAAACGTCCCCATGTGCAGTTTTTAGAAATGCTTCCCCAGCATAAACAGCTTAACTCCATAAAGCTCCCCGAGAATGTTTGCTTAGTGGCTCCATGTTTTTAAGAGGCTGACCTTTGCTACAAGGCCTCGGGTCTGTTCAAATGATTGCAGCAGAGCAGACTGAGGTGGCTCACATCTGAACATGGATGAACCAGCCACCTTGGAATGGCCTTATCCAGGGTTTAATTCACAGTGTTTGGCACCCAGTAGGGGTTCAATAAATATCTAGTAAACCAAAGAATGAATTAAATAGTCAATGAATATTAGCTTTAGCACAACAGAATAAGGAGGTTAACATCCTCTACAGAGAAAAAAAATACCGAATAGCATATCCTCCCCAGCCAAAAGATCTTATCGGTTTGATTATCTATGCCACTGAGTACACCATTGTCAGAGACACCAGGCCACATTTGGGGGTAGGAGCCCCCAAAGCTGAGGTTTCATTCATCCATTCAGTATTTTAGAGTACTACCTGTGTGCCAGTAACTACGCTAGGTGAATGCTGGGTGTACCAGTGAATCTGACAGATATGGTTCCAGTTTCATGGAGCTCCCAGACCAGGGTGAAGACTCTGCTTTGGGATTCATCAGACATGCGGCTGCCCTATGAAGGAACCCCAGTAACTCCAGTTTTCTCTCCTGGACTCAGAAGTCAAAGGGCAAAGAAGCCACTTTGGGTTGTACAGGGGCAGGGGAAGCACCTGGGGAAGGGCACAGGTGTGGATTGCGGAAACGCTCCCTAAAACAAACAAACTCACTAAAGCTTAAGGGGACATTTGAGCTCTAAGAGGGCCCTGTGGAGCTTCAGAGACATCCAATGCCAGCAGGCAATAGGAGGAGGGTCCACCACACTGAACAGCAGCAGATCAAGATTCTAGTTGCAGGTGTGCTGGTGACACGCTGCGGCCTGGACAAGGCCCTGCCCCTCCTGAGTTGTCCAGGTCGGGTGAGATGAGCCGTGAGTTCCCTCGAGGGCTGACATATGTCTCTGCACATCTCTTGTCCTTGTCTTTGACCCTCTGCCTGTCTTCCTCCCTTGTAGGATATGCATATGCCTGGGTTGTGCTGTTTACTATGAGACGCGCCTTCTCATCCTCAAAAGCGTCTTGGCTTGGATGACAAACTATCCCGCTGCCCTACCCATCACTCCATCTCCTCTTCTCCCCCTCTCCCTCTTTCTCCCTTTCTCCTGCCCAGCCTCAGTAGTGCAGGTCTGAGAGATCCCAGCCAGCTGCCCCAGGTTATGTCTCCTCTGTGGAGCTTCCACCCTCTCCTCACCCTCAAGCAACTTCTTTCACCACAAGCCTAAGAAACAGGGGCCTGAAGCACCTTCCTCAAAGTGGGGACAGAGCCCTTTTTCTAGGGAGCCATCGGCTAAGTCAAGCACAAAGGACTCAGCCACCCCCCAGTCTGGGAGGAAACCCCAGGCTTCACCTTTGGACTCAGCACTGGTAGCCCAGGGCCCCAAGTTGGATGGCTAATGATGACACGGCTCAGGTAGACCCTGCCTCTCCGCACCTGGCCATCCTGAGCCTTGCTGGAGACCCTGGCCTGGGCCTCTGTCTCTGCCATCTATAGGGTTCACTTCTATTGAGTGTTCCCACAGAGCACCGCCACCTCTTCACATGGCTCTCAGAAGCAGAGTGGAATGTTGATCTAGAGGACAGGTCTTCATCTGTCCCTGTTACCTCCCATAGCAAAAGCCGAAGTCCTGACAGTGACCCACTAGGCTCGGCCTGATGCATCCCCCACACCCACCTCTTCTCTTCTCCTACCCTGCTTCTTCTGCTCCAGCCAGACTGGCCCGTGGTCATTCCTCTACCACCAACATCCCAGACATGGTCCCACCTCGTGATCTTGACACTTGGTGTCCCTGTCTGGAATGTTCTTCCCCCAGATAGCTATATGACCTCTTCTCTTGAGAAGGCCTTACCTCTCTCCAGGCTCTCCATGGATGTCCCTTTGCAGCAGGATTACCCTGGCCACCCCATTTAAAATTGTAATCCTAATTCCACTTACCTTGTTCTTTTCTTCATAACACTTAGGATCTTGTAAGATTCTGCGTTCGATGCCGTATTTTGTCATGTATAATGGACTCCCATGTATAACGTGCACCCACGATTTTGGTCCAAACTTTCAGGAGAAAGGTCTTTCATTTCAATTTTTTAATTCAAATTTTTATTTGTTTATACTTAGGTTCCTTGTTTTTCCAGGATATTATTTTGCATACTGAAATCACTACTGCTTTCTAGAGTTACACTTTTAACACAAAGGCATAAATAAAATAATTTAAAATATCAATAGATAAGGAATTAATACTGCTCATGTGCAGATCCTTATTTTCCCTCAAAATTTGGGCAAAAAAGTGAGCATTATACATTGCAAAATATGACAATTATTTATTACATAAGAAGGCGAGGGATCATTGTTTTATTCACTGCTGTATCCTGAGCTGGCACCAAGCGGACACTGAATGGAGACTGGGACTTGTGCTGGGACTCTCTGAGAGCAGATATAGTGCTTTTAAATGTCTCCACGGAGCAGGCCCTGAGACCTCCTAATGCCAGGCACAGTGTTAGGCACCAGGGAGCCAGTTGATCAATCACCACGTCTGCTATTAATACAAAGAGCTCACTCTGATCTGCACTTAAAACTGCCAGGCACTATTCTACGTGCCTTGTAGGCACTGGCCACTTTAATCCCTGCCACTACCATAGGTGGCAAGTATCATTAACATCCCTATTTTCAAGTGGAAAAACTGAGCCATAGAACAATTAAGTAACTTTGCTAGAGTCTCAGTGTAGGTAAGTGGCAAAGCTGGGACTTAGATCTGGAGATCTAGCCCCAGAGCCCATATTGCTTCAGGGAGCTCACAGACTTACGGAGGAGACAGAAGTGTAAAAAGCCTCGCCATAGAAGGCGACTTGGGGACAGTGACAAGGGGTAACCCAAGCATGCTGAGGAAGCAAAAGGAAGACATTGATATTAAATACGACTAGTGAGACTATGAGCAGCTTATTGTGAGAAGTGATTCTTCACAGGGGTCTTGAAGGATGTATAGGAGTTCACCAGCTGAAGAAAGGGGGAACGTATAAAACAGCATGAGGCTTTCTGGTAATTACAAGGAGTCTGTGGTTACATCATGGGCTTCACATGAGCGAGAGAAAGGAGGGAGCGCCAGAGAGGAAGATAGGGCAGCTCATGAAATTCCCAGCTAGAGTTTGGCTTTATGAGGAGTTCTGGAGGGTGGGGTTTAAAGCAGGGTCGTGAATTCATTTGTTCAAAGAACAGCTTTTAAATGTTTACAGTGGACTAGTTCCTGTCTTTCCTTCTAGGACCTGTGTTTGAAGATCACTCCTAGCAGGGAGAAAAGGAGCCTGGCTCAAATCCCGACTCCCAAAAGAGATTCTATGGTTGTCTGTTTATGAAATGAATGAACAAATGGTTCTCATTACTTTACCCAGGAGTCCAGGCATGAAACTTTGAGACACTGAATGGAAGCTTGGACAACCCCCTTCCTCTAGGAACCTGCTTCTCTGTCAGAGAGAAAGACCAATTAGGGCCTAGAAGTCTTTTTTTTTTTTTTTTTGAGACAAAGTCTCATTCTGTTGCCCAGGCTAGAGTGTGGTGGCATCGTGATAGCTCACAGCAGTCTCAAATTTCTGGGCTCAGGGCAATCCTCTTGCCTTAGCCTCCCAAGTAGCTGGGACTATAGGGCACCTACCACAATCCCCAGCTAGTTTTTCTATTTTTCTATCTCTAGTAGAGATAGGTCTCCCTCTTGCTCAAGTGGTTCTTGAACTCCTGAGCTCAAGCAATTCTCCTGCCTTAGCCTCCCATAGTACTAGAATTAGGGCATGAGCAACCTCGCTGAGCCAGGACCTACATAGTCTTTTGGAGGTTATCCACTGATGAAACCACTAGCAGGAAGCATAGAGATGTGTGCCCCCAGGCCATGAGGTCCCAGGCTGATAAACGGTGGGACTCCATCTCTAAGTGCAAACACCTGTTGCTCCCCTCAGGGCGCTCACTGGCTTTGGTGCTCCGGGAGGAGGAGGCAGACTTGCCCCTGGTTCCTGGTTCCCCTTGTTTCCACCTGAACTCAAGTTTTCAGTACAGTAAAAGAAAGGACAGGAAAGGCAGACAAGCCTGGTTGGCCAGTGTTCATGGGAGGATCCATTTGTGAGAGGGGTTTAGACATGACTGTGATTTATTTTCTTTAAATCTTTTCTCATACCTGTTCTTCTGTTTGATTTCCTCCAATTGAGCTCATGTGGACAGAGCCTGGTAGAGGAACCCAAGAACACAAGGAGGCTCTGGATAGTGAATCAGTCAGGTAGGCACACACGTATTGAGCACCTATTACATACATCATGCTGTGCTGGAAGTAATGTCACAGGGGAACTTGATAGGACAATACTGGTGACGAATGGGTGGTGGGATCTACTATCAGCCAGGTAGTGCTCCCAGCTGTGTGTGTCAATTCATTTAATTCTTATGACAGCTCTTACCAGGCAGGTCCTACTATTATATCCCCATTTCACAGAAAAGGAAGTGCGTCATCAAAGTGGGGGTTGTTGTCTAATGGACAGTGCCCTTAACTATGGCCTTGTGATGGACAGGAGGCCCGTGCCTGTGTGCATGGGGAAGGCTGCAAGGGTGACGGGGATGTGGGTGCCTACTCTATAGTCTCTACTGTAATTCAGGCAGAGGCTTTTCATGGACAATATATATAATGATTTAAAAATATGTTTCCAAATTTTTCAACACTCCTTTCCTTAAAAGGAAGAGCCAAATTTGTCTCCCCTCGAGTGTGGGCTGGACTTAGTGATATGACACCCTTGTAATGAATAGAATATGGATGAAGTGACAATATGTGGTTTCTGGACTAGATAATAAAAGGCATTTCTCTCTCTCAGATGACTCATTTTGGGGAAGCCAGTTGCCATGATTAGAGGATCCTGTGATGAAGAACTGAGGCCTCCAGCCAACAGCCAGGTGAGGGAGCCACCTTGGGAACAGATCCTCCAGCCCCAGTCAGGCCTTCAGATGTTCCTGCAGCCCCAGCTGACACCCTGACTACAACTTAATGAGAGACCCCAGCCAAAACAACCCAGACAGACATCACAAATTCCTGACCCACAAAACTGTAGGACATGTTTTATGCCATGTTTTGGCATTCCTTTCTGAGTAACAGATCCACCTTAGGAGAAAGAGGCTTCTGGCTCCGTGGAGAACAGGTAGAAAAGCAGTGGGTGAGTTGGATATAAAGGAAGAACAATGATAGGGATTACTGGGAGTTTAACACACACCAGCTGAGCTGCACGTGCATTTACTCAGGTTGTCTTTACAACATGTAGTAGATATTTATCATCCCCCATTGAAAGATGAAGAGAGTGAGGTTCAGAGGGGTCAAGTGAATTCTCTGAGGGTGTAAAGACCATGCTGAGGTAGACTCAGCCTACTTCTGTGTCCCAAGTCACTACACTGCCTTTAGGCAGAATCCAGGAAAGCCAGGTGCTAGGAAGGGATGTGAGGGTGGGGAACATGAATGAGGACCCAGTGGGCTGGTGAAACCCTATTGTTTGGGAAAGGAAGAACAGTCATGTTGGAGAGCTGGGAGGCTTGGAAGTCTACCTGGGGCATGACAAAGGCCTCTTGTCCTCTGGGTGGTTATGGTGGGGCCGGGGGCTCCTTCACTTGATTCTAAGTAGCCCTAGGAACCAGGTGACTAATATTCAAAATGTGTGGTACTGCTAGGGGAACTCAACAATGGCATTTTTAATGAGGGTATAGCTAAGCTGCTATAACAAAGAGACCCCAAAATACAGTGAAATAATATGAAATTTATTTCTCCTTCGTGTAACAGTTCCAAGATTGTCAGGACCAGGTTGCTTTTCCACTGAAGCCATTGTCTACCTGCTTGAAAATGGGTTTCAGGTTCCAGGTTCTCACCAGTGGGAGTTGGAGCAGAGTGTGGTAAAGGTTGACCTGATGTCTTAAGACCTAGGCCTGGAGTAGCAAGTAGGATTTTCACTCACAGCCTATTGGTCAGAACTCTCAGTGGTCGCATCTGGGAGCAGGGGATGATGGGAAATGTAGTCACCTGGGCAAGCATGTGCCTATCTGCAGCCACATAATTACAGAAAACGAGGAGAGGGGCTTTGCTGGACCACCAGTAGCTTCTGCAACAGAGTACTGGATATGATTTGAATCCACAAACATGATATTGCAAACCTAATCCTGACTGCCCCTTTGAAAAACCTTTTAAAAGTAGCGGATACTTCAGAGAACCTTCGGAAAATTCAAGACTCCCTCCCTACAAAAATATACATAAACATAGAGTCAGAGGCTTTAGAAAGCCTTTAGGATCCAGAGACTCCAAATTAAGAATCTTTACTTTAGGAACTGGTTATAAATTCATTACCATTGGTCAAAAGGAGATACTGGGTTCTATAGATGTCATTTGTCTTCAGGGGGAAAAGCAAGTTATTTGGTTCTTTGAAAGAGAAATTCTTTTTCCTGGCACCAGCATCTGGGAGGAATTTATCTCTTGGTGGAAAAGCAGTAGCTCTTATTTTTTCGCTGAGCAGGAGCAGCAGGTTGCTTGGGAATCCCAACCTGCAGAGATGGCAGTGCCACCTTGAAATGTAAAACATTGCCATCTTCCCCTCCCAACCACAGGCTGTCACCTGCCTGGGTGTAAATACAGCTCATAACTCAGAGGCAAGTTGCTAAACATATGTGAGGAACATATGGAGGACCCAGGGAGGGTGGCCGCCACCAGGAAACACTCCCAGCAGCCAACCTGCCGTAGCTGTTGCTGTTCCTGGGGGTCCCCACCGAATAGCCCAGGCACAAGACTTCCGGGCCCAGTGTTACTCTGGCAGGACACCCAGTCTGGCCACTTTCCTGGGAAGATAAGGAGCTAGCCCTGACCCTTTCTAGGGCACCCTG
This sequence comes from Perodicticus potto, assembly GCA_963574655.1. NCBI lineage: Eukaryota > Metazoa > Chordata > Mammalia > Primates > Lorisidae > Perodicticus > Perodicticus potto. The sequence continues at coordinate 4,191 of CAUYRH010146275.1, read as the reverse complement.
GAGTTGTCTCAGAGTCCTTTACATGGGAGAGGTCTCAAGATCTGTGTGGGGTCAGGCTGGCAGCCTGCCACAGTGGCTTAGCCAGGGCCTTCTGCCCGTCAGATCATCTTTTAGCCTCCCTCTCCTTTCCTGACTGTCTCTCTACTTCGGACTCTTTCTCCTTTTCTTCATTTCGCTCTTGGTGGTACTCACTCTGGCCTCGCTTTCTTAGCTGACATTCTCTCTGTCTACCCCCACCCCCACCCTGGGGCGATCCTGCCTTGCACCATTTTCTCCTACCTGCCTTTGTCCCTTGCACCTGCCTCTCCTTCCACCTCTGCCTCACCTCTTTCCTCTTTCATTCTCTACCTCTACTAGCACTTTCCCTTCTTCTGTCTCTCCGTCCTTCTCTCGGTGTGTCTGTCATGCTGTGTGTCTTTCTGCAAAAGACAGAAAGAATGTATCTGACTCTGTCTCCCTCTCCTCTCTTTCTCTGCCTCTGCTTTTTCCATCTGTATCCCTGGCCACTGCCTCTCTGTAGTCTCCCAATTCTCAGCGAAGAGGGCTGGGGCCCAGAGCGCCTTGTGCTGTAGGAAGCACAAGGACAGTTAACATCCTGGAGCTCTAACTCTGTACCTTAAAGATCCCCCTTCCCAGAGTTCCTTCACTCATGGCCTCTTCCCCCCATCATCTTTCCGATGCCTCACTCCGACACACACTTAGAGTGGCCCCTGAGCCCAGCCTGGCCTGTGGGCCTGGCTCTGTTCTTTTCCTGCACTCCTCATTCCAGGTTGCCGTGGTTACTTTGGCTCTCAGAGGCGATAGGGGATAGATGGTGCTGGTGGCTTGGACTAACCAGAATCAGAAGCACCTCTCTCTGCCCCTCTTCCTTCCTCCTCCCCTCCATCCTGGGGAACCCACTGTAACTCTCTAGGGGCCTCCAAAGGACATTGCTGATAGATCATTTGAAAAGAGAGGTTGGAACCAAAGCTAGCTCACTACAGCTGGGGCCATGATCCAGAGACATCATTAGATGGTGTGGCTCAGGCCAAGGTCAAAGTTGCTGAATCCTTACTAATGTTCATTCACTCATTCAAGCAAAAGTTTGGGCATAGAGGGCTAAATAAAGACAAGTCTCTGCTTTTGAGAAGAACCCACAGACAACAGGGGCAGAGGATGCAGGAAACATTGACCTCTTGTATCTAGGGTATCAAAAATGTTCCCGGATGAGAGGGCAACAGCTGGGCCTTAGAGAGTGGATGGGGGTAGGAGGAAGGCAAAGTGGCATTTGAAGCAAATGACACCGTTTGTGCAGAGGCAATGGGGTGGGAGCTCTGTGAGGTTCCAAACCCCAAAACCTTACCGTGGTGGATGCTAAACAAACGTTGAGTGCATGAGTAAATGAAAGAGTGAATGAATGAATGATCTGCAAGTAGAGGGGAGAAAAGAGCTGCAAAGATGCATTTGGGAAAGTTTTAATAAAGACCCTTCCAAAGCCAAGGAGTTAGGACATCATGAGTTAGCCAACTAGGGTTTTTGTTCGTTCAGTTATTTGTTTGCCTTCTAGAGAAATATCACTCTGGCAGGTGTTTTGCAGATGAACAAGAGCTTGAACTTGTGCATTCACAAGTTCAGAACCGAACTCTTGGTCTGCCTCACCTGTCCCCAGAAACTGCAGGAAGCAGGAAGAGCTGTGGCCTTCTCTATCTAGAGCTCAGGCCCAAAACTCTGGCATCATGCTTGACTCATTTCTTGCTCTCACCCCCACATCTGAGTGCCAGAGTGATATCAGTGATGTTAGGAAATCCTGTTAGCTGCACTTTGAAAATGTGCCTGGGATCCAGCCACTTCTCCCCATGTCCACTACCGCCATCCTTACCCAAGACACCCTCATCTCTCTCTCACTGGACTATAGTGATAGCCCTCACTTCCAGCTCTTACCCTCCCTGTGCCTCCACCTTCCTCTTCAACCCCAAGCATCAATCCTTACACACTACTCAGAGTGAGTCTGTTAAAATAGGAGTCAGATTATGTCATTCTTCAAAACTCAAACTTCAAAATTCTGCTGTGGCTCCATCTCATGCTGGGTAAAATTCAGAGTCTATGCAATGGCCCAAGGGCACTACGTGGTCTACCTTCTGGCCACTGTCTCCTCTCTGCTTTTCTCCTCCGTGTGCTGGGCCCCTTCCCTTACTACACTCTGGTCTCCTTACTTTTCTTCAAGCACATTAGGCAAGCACTGGCCTCAGGGTCTTCGTACTGGCTGTTCCCTCTGTCTGGTTTGCTCTTTCCCTGAATAACCAGTGTAATGTTGGAGATATGATGGTTGTCTTGCCACATAAGGGAAAAGCCATGAGAATCAGAGATGCCATGTTAACCCAACACCAGCCACCCTTCTCTCCAGACATTTTGATCTGTGAAAAGCATGAACTCCTGCAGTTTTGCCTACTGTCCATTGATGGGGCAGGTACTTGGATGGGCTCTCTCAACCTCCTAGTGCTGAGATGCCAAACAATCACCTTCCCAGACTCCCTTGCAGCTAGGATTCAGGTTGTGAATTAGGCTGTACAATTAAATGTGCCTGCATAAAGTGGGGAGGGAGGAAGAGAGGTGGCAGCTACCTTGCTGCAACTGTGGTGGCCTCAGCCTCCACTCACCAGCCTTGCATGTGTGTAGTTGTTTCCATGTCAGCAGGAGTAGCTTCTATGCACCTGGGCCACAGGGACAGTTATGACCCTCTAACCAAAGTCTAAGGGCAGCTCCTTGACTGTCCCTTCTCCAAGCCTCTTCACAAATTTCCAAACACCTAATTCCCTGTTTTAATTTGTTTGCTGCTTAAAATTCATAGAGTGGTTTCCACGCTCTGCACGGATTCTTTGCAGCCAGTCCTGCCTTGCCCTGTTGGCCTCCCTGTCCCGTCTCCCTCACTGCAGCCTCTTCTATTTCCCCTCCAGTCTGGATAATTCCTTTTGGCTGGAGATGTGGGTAGAGATCATTCTTTATCCATCTCCCCCCCCACACACACAGCCTCCAGAAAGTCATCCAGGGATCTGAGTACCCACCACCCTTTTGAAACTCCAAATCCAGAGCTCATCCCTTTTTGGTTTCTGCTATCTTTGTGCCCCTCTAAGGAGGAAGTCACCTTGTCTAGGTGAGTTTGCTCTGAAGACCTTTGAAAGACTCTCTCCTTCTCTTGACTGACCATTCCCATAAGTATATTCTGTGTGATCGGGTCTTTAGAAAGGAGATCTACCCAATGGAAATCTGTAGTCATGCAAACTTAAACAGGTTTCCTCCTAGCAGGACTTCTCAGAGACTTTGCTGTACTGAAGTAAATTGTGAATCGCCAAGAGGGATCTCAAAACATGGTCCCTGGCACCACATTTCACACAAAGTGCACTTTTTCATTAACCACAGTATTTAGTCACCAGTTCTTGATTTGGACCCTCAACTGTGTCAAGCTTGGGGGGGATAAAGGGAACATTTTCTGGTTTATGCAGAAGAGTAGACAAAATGAACCCTCTGGATCTAGAGAGGTCTGAGTGCAGATTACTGTTCTGCCAGTCACTGTGGAAAAGGGAGCCCAGCACTCTGAACCTCCGTCTCCTCTTTAGGGATAGGATACCTGCCACTCTGGGGGGTTGTGCTGTGGATGAAGTGAGGTACCCAGGGGCACTGGATAAATGGTAGCCATGAGGGTGATCAGCTCCTTTATCCGCGGTTGAGCCCTCCCTGTGCATTTCAGCCAGACTGACAGAGTGAGAAGGAGAAAGTGGGTGGTCCTGGCAGGCTGTGCAGGGAATCCTGAGGGGTGCTGCCCTGAATTCCAGGCGTGCCTGTGGGCTCTTGGGTTTCAACACACAACAGTATAGAGCTGCTCTGCTACCTGTGATGCATTCTTGTAACTTAAGAACTAAGAGATATTTCTCCAAAGCCAATTTTCAACTAATGCCGCTGTTTCCGGTGGGAGGAGGCCCAAGAAGGAGGCAGACGGATGTTGCAATAATAATACTACTAGCTACAGCCTAGGCCTACTCACTACAGTCTGATACTGCTCTAGGGATTTTGCATTTATTTTGTTTAATCCTCAAAGCAAGCCAGAAAAGTAGGCCCTATTATCACTTCCGTTGTACAATGGAGGAAACTGAGGCTCACAGCCTCCCCGGGCAGCCTCAGCTATGATCAGCTGCTCCCAACTCTGACCAAGCCCCG